>PVKH010029316.1:0-12670 GCA_004027955.1 Chaetophractus vellerosus | reverse complement strand
CTCTCTCTCTCTCTCTCTCTCTCTCTCTCTCTCTCTCTCTCTGTATTCATCCCATTTATAAAGGACTCCAGTGAGAGGATTAAGACCCACCCTGGGCCATGCCTTAACTGAAGTAATCACATCAAAAAAGTCCTACTTATAATGGGTCCACACCCCCAGGAATGTTTTTAGTGAGTTATTCTCAGGGTGGGGAATACTTTAAAAGCATGCTTTTCAAACCACCACAGAGGTGATAAAATAACCAGCTTATTGGTCACATCAGTAGCATGAAGCAAATATACAAAAAAAAACAAAAAACAATGGACACTTTATAGTCAAGGCACTCAATATCAAGCTCAATTAGAATAACCTGGAGGAGCATTTTATATAATACCTCTCTGCCCTTGGGCCCAGACCTCCCAATTAAATCAGATTCTTTAGGTAAGGAGGATTTAGGGGTCAGGATCCTTTTAAAAGCAGCCCAGGTGATGTAGCCAGATAGGTGGAGGGATTGAGTGCAAAGTCAAGAAGGTTCCAACTGGAGGTACTTCAGAAATCATCACATCCTAGAAGGACAGTCCACCATTGAGCTCGCAAACATATTGCAAAGACTTTCCCCAGAACACTAGTTCCTTAAGATGCCCTGAAAACATCTGTGTGCAAATAAACTTGAGAAATGCTGCTCTCTCTGTACCTTGCGTCTTTGAGACTTAAAATGCATAGTGCATATTAATGTCTCTGGGAAAACACATGGCCAAGAAAACTGCTAGCTTGGTTTAATTCAATATTTGTCTACAGAAGTCACCTTCTGTTTTCACAGCATCTCTTAATATCCCCTGGAACTCCCAAAACAATGGCCCGTGGTGAGGAGGAGGAGCACTGAAGCCCATCTGGGCATAGCATGAGCCCGTGGTTCTTCTCTGTAATGGATTGGGGAGTGAGGGGCCCATTTTGATCCTTCAGTTTTAAAATGAAGAGTGAGAGGCTGATGGACGTGGGCCTCCATCACTGTGAATGAATCAGCAGGCTCTGACCCTATGTTCCATGATATCTTCATTTATTAGGTCGCATAACTTTCAATGGGCCACAGGAGCAATCTTGATGGAAACTTCCTTTCCCCCAAAGCAAAAAACTCTGGCATTAGCTTTGGGGTCAAATTGGATTGGGGCTTGGCCATTAACTTGCTCTGGTGAGTAGAACGTGAGTGGGAGTGTACAAGGCTGAGTCCAAGCAGAAGCTTTTATTGTGCTTGCATAGTTTGGCTCTGCCTCCTTATTCCACCCTGAGAACAGTATGTCCCAGATAGTAGCAGCTCCTTCAACCTGGGCTCCAGGATGAGAAGATAAGTAGAGTTGAGCCCAGCCAAGTCTAGCAAGCCACAGCTCAGTCCTCATGTAACACAAGCAAGAAATAAATGCTATTGCAAATTAGGGACATTTTGGTGTCATTTATTACAACTGAATGCAGTATATAAATCTGACTTGGCTCCTGATTCAAAGAAACCAAATAACAGCAAAAATTATGAGATAATCATGGTAATTTGTACACCGACATTAAGAAATTGGTTTCATTTTTTCTTAGAGATGTAATAAAACTAGTGTGCTTGTGTTTAAGAGCCCATATCATTAGTGGTCCACACTGGAATATTTATGGATTAAGTGGTATAATATGGGAACAGGGGAGTGGGGGAAGTTATAAATGAAGCAAGAATGTCCAGGAATTGATTGTTGTTGAAGCTGGGTAATGGATAATTGAGGTTTCACCAAATTATTCTCTCTACATTTGTATGTTTGAAATTTTCTGCAATAAAAATTAGAAAATCGACATTCACAAAAATTACCCTCTCTAGGTTGAAAATTGGTGGAGCTTTTCTTGTTAGGTTTATTGCAATGTTCTTCTAATTTTATAGCACTGCCAATGAGCCATCCCTGCCATAAAAGAGTCAGCCACAGATATCTAAGAATTTACACCATGTAATTATTATCACTCTTTATCTCATTGGAAACTGGAGATGGAACACCAAAAAAGAGAATGAAGATCTCAAGAATTCAGAGGATAATTATCCGCTCTGAATATTGACATACTTACATGTTTTTTTCCAGACGTAGATTTTGTGTAGGCGAAAGCAATTTGATTATAGAAGATCCGGTTTTTCCAAAAATTTTTAGAGGTAAAAACTTAATTAATTAACATCAAGGAAAATGGAGCATCTGCTTCTCTTTGTCAACAGATTTTAATATTATTGAACACTGCTAATTGGCTAGAACTGAAATATAGTTCTTTTGTATGTTAAATTAAGATGGTTTCTTCTAGTATTTTTTTTTCAGCTAAGTTTTATTTAAGCCCCGGCAAGTCTTCAGAGTTTTCTTCAACCGTTTCAGTTAAAGTGATTTTGAATACTTATGGATAAAAAGGGTTTATGTCAAAATACTATTATTATTGCTGTTAGGATAGTTACTGTGACCTAGAAGGGGGAAAAAAGCAATTGATTCTGCTAACAATATAGCTCAAGGGTTTTCTTGAATGTTTCTGAAGTCAGAAGAGAAACCAGGTACATTTAATAGGCCTGAGGAGAAATTCCTTGCAGCTCTGGCCAAAGACCCAACAAAATATTTGCTAAAATAGGAGTGATAGGAAGGGGCGACCGCGGACATTTTTCTTTATTGTTAATCATTGACTATTATTACCAACAGGTGGTGAACTAAATCATGACTAGCTGAGATCAACCTTGGGCCCAATTTGGCCTCAACTCAAGCCAGAGACCCTGCTAAATAATCCAAATATGGCTTGGTGTAGAAAAGGGAACAGACAGCTCACTCGAGAGAGAAATGGAAAGGGAGTCGGGTAGCTTGGGGTTCAGGAGTGGACTTCACCACCTATTGGCTGCATGGCTTTGGCAAATTGTTCAACCTCCATGGGCATCGGCATCTTTGTTGGTGCAATGGGGATGAAAAGAGTTACCAAGGAGGACCATGGTGAGTGAAAGACCTCCTCCTCGCCTGCCTTCTTCCTGTAATATCAGAGAAAACCAAGATGCTCTTGGTTTTCAAACACTGGCACCCCTGAAGGCTTCCTGGGTGCTCGAATGCCAGTTCTGGGTGACGTCGGGCATCCACACTGCCTGGTGGCCAGGCCAGGCTCTACAGGAAAGCTTCCTGGCAATGCAAGTGGCTCAGTTCATTTCTGAGAAATCAGAGCTGAGCATATCACTCAGTCTCAGCAGGCTCCAATAAACCTCACCCTGAATGACTTAATTTTCCTGCCTTCCAGTCAAAGGGACATTACTGGGGGGGGACCACCCTGACACACCAAGCAGCTCTGTTACCCTGCCTCCCATATGGGGCCAGTTCCCCTAGAAAGCATGACTCAAGACTACCGTTCGTGGTGAAGTGTGCAATCTGCTTGGGCATGTGCCTGGGCCCTGAATTTGTAATCTATCTGCTGGTTTAGGATTCCCAGCACCTTTTCAAGCATCCAAGCCTTCCCAGTGCTGCTTCCCTAAGGGGTACTCCACGACCTTTGATATGAGCTCCCCTCCTCAGCCACAGCTGAAACCGGGGCCCTGTTGTCTTGTAGAAGCCAGCGCTTCCTTTCACCTGAGGG
Organism: Chaetophractus vellerosus; assembly: GCA_004027955.1. NCBI lineage: Eukaryota > Metazoa > Chordata > Mammalia > Cingulata > Chlamyphoridae > Chaetophractus > Chaetophractus vellerosus. The sequence goes on along the minus strand of PVKH010029316.1, from coordinate 9,088 downwards.
TTGGCCAAGTCCCCTCAGGGTCCCAGCAGAGAAGAGCATGGCTTACCCAGCCTGAATGGCATGGCTCACCCAGCTGACTCCAGGAGGATACCTCTTCCTTCCAGACATCCTGCCTCGAGACATCTTGACAAGTGGAGTCCTTGGTAGTACATCTTGACTCGTTCCCTCTGGGCTCCACTGCTCAAGCCACCCTGCACTTCTCTAGACCTGAGTTCCCTGACCCAAGCTGGGAGCATGGGTCCCACCCTTGTCCCGAGTCATGAGAGCCTGTCCTTGTCTTCCTTCAGGATTCCCTCCCAAGTCTTCCAAAACTTGTGTTCCCTCATTCACAGGGTCTCCAATTCTTTCTAAATTTCATTCCTTCGGGGCCAAAAGCTTTTGGGGCTCCATATTTTGTCATAAAGTCTTGATCTTCCCATTTCTTTTCCTTAAAAGGCAGACATGTTCTCACACACACACACACACACACCCTCTACTCTTCATAGTCTCTAAGCTACAAAATAATCAAAAGCAACACTATGTTTTTGTTTGTTTAGCTTTAGTTGGCCCTTGGATCTGCAACTTTATTTTAGGAGGTGTGGAAAACGGCAGTGTTAGAAGTCTGGCATCACTTCTCTACAACTTTATGCGAGACTCAGAAGCAGTGGTCAGTGTGGAGCTCCTATTTTGAATTAGGTATTTATAGAGATGCTGACATGTTGAAGATATGGTCCTTGACCTAAAGGGTTTTCTCATCTTTAATAGTAAGAATTACCCTTAGAAACTGGAAACTTTTTACCTCCCCATTGCACAGATGGCTTCCAGGATTTCCTCTTCATGAAAAAGGGGGAGAGGAAGGATGGTGTTGAGTGTGTGAGAGGAAGGGAAAAGCCAGGTAATAAAAATGATCATTTATGTATCCCTTTACAGCTAATAATACACTTTTTCACCTATTGCCTCTTTGAGCTCCAATAATGAGCCTCCCCTCCCTTTCACCCACAACACTAGCTGGAAACCTATTGTGTCCAGGGCCTGAGCCACATACAGACCCCTCTGAGGCTTCAAGCAACCTGTTGGGAGGGACGATTCAGAAAAGTCAACATGCCTAGTCCAGTGTGAGGGCCTAGATGTTAGAGGTTTAAAAGAGATTTCTAGGAGAGCATCATGAAAGCTGGTTTGGCCCAATTTAACCTCAGCTCTCTTAACGGTTTCAGAATCCAGTTTGGTATATCAGAGGAAGCAGACAGTACAATGGAAAGAGAGATAAACATGGAGTCAGCTAGCTTGAGGTTCAGAGCTGGACTTCACCACTCTTGGCACAGTGGCTTTGGAAAATTGCTTTGGGGTAGGAATGGGCCGGGATCATGGAGCAGGCTTAGGGCAAGCATCTAGGAGTGGATGAGGGAAGATGAGTCTTGAAGAGTGAGTAGGAGCTAATCAGCAGAGGAAGTGGGTGGAAACGCACTGCACCTGCTCCCTGGCTCAAGGGCACAGAGGCAGGGAGGTGGGCTGTCATGGAGCGAGAGTGCAGTGCTTGGGGTGGTGGAGTTGGAAAGGCAGGAGACGGTAAAGGCCCCTGGGAGCCCTGCTCGAGTTCTGGATGACGCCATTGCAAGATTCCCAACAGGCAGGACACGTCGCTTTACGCATGGGCCATGATTAAAGGACTGCAGTGGGGGCAGGAGACCTGTGGCTGGAAATGATGAGCAACTGGACACCTCTGGCCCTGGCAGTGAGTTAGGAAAGGAGGGGGTTGACCAGGAGGAATTTAGGGCCATACCCAACAGCTAACATGGAGCACGCCAGTGTTCAGGCACTTTACATCAGCATCTCCTTTAACCCTGAAAACAGGATAGGTACAAACTGACACAGGTACAAGGCTGATGTTAGCCTAAGTGTGTCTTAAGGATGTGCACATGGCTTGGGGAGAAGATGGTACCTTAGGGGTAGGAGTCCATGCCTATCTATGGGAAGACACAGCCATTTCAGGTCACAGGTGTAGCAGGTAGAGGATGTTGTCACTCCCTTATCCTTTGTGCAGTGCCAAACCATACATTCTGCTGACAACCAGGGAGATGAGGACACCAGGACCCAGGAATGTCCATTAATTCGTTTGCCCAGGTACACGGTAAGGTGCCTAAGTTTGCCAGGGCAGTTATGACAAATACCAAACAGTGCGTTGGCTCAAAAACTAGAATTTATTGTTTTAAGGTTTAGGAGGCTTGTCAGGGCTTGCTTCCCCCCAGAGCCTGTAGCCCTCCAGCTGTCCTCCATCACACGGCCACCTCTGTCTCTTTGTGTCTGCTTTTCTGGCTTCTGCTGACTTCTGGCCTCTTCTGACTTCTGGCATCCAAATTTCCTCTCCCTTAGGAGGACTCCGATCATAAGGATTAAGGTCCACTCTAAACCAGTTTGACCCTATCAGAATAGTATCTTTGAAGATCCTATTCACATATGAGTCCACCCCTCCACTGATAGCAACACCTTCCAAGGTTCTAGTCACAAATGGGCTGGCACCCCCAGGATTGCAGGCTAAACCATGAACAGGTCTTCTGTCGGGAGCCTGATGCGACCCTCAACCGAAGGGGAGGCGTTGGGACTTACCTCCTTGGAGCCTACCTCCAGAAGCTGTCTGTAGAGTGTGTGGCTGGCTCATGACCTTGCCTTCCAAAGCCAGGAAAATGGAAGCAACAAAGCTTTCAAGCAACTTGCCTATCACCCCAAAGTAAAAGGGGGGGAGAGGGAAATGAAACTCAAGATGTCTGTCTCCAAATCTCACTCACGTTCTTAAAATCAAATTAACTTTGGTAATTTTAAGAGGCAAAAAAAAAAAAAAAAAAAAAAGATAGAATCCAAGAAATTGGGGGTTAAAAATTCAGGGAATTAATATGGATGAATTGCCTTAAAATTATGAACTGTATATCTAAGATGATTTTGAAGCAATTAAATTGTCATCACGTTTCTTGTGGTCATGCTTTGAATGCTAAAAAAATTGCCTACCTTGCAAATTTGATATTCCTTTTCCCTTAGCATAACTAAGCAGCGTTACCTATAAAACAGAGGGTAATTCTGCATTATTATGAGAGATGTAATAAAATACACTTGGGTACAATAAGTACGGTAATATTTGTAAAAATGACCCCTATCTTATAAAGATTTCCAGTTGCCTGTGTTCAGTAATTGTTTATTTAGATGCTAATTGCACAAAGCATTTGTGACTTGACAACTATATACCCTGACTTGTGTGGTCTTTTCAGCCTCAGAATACTCGGAGCAATAAAAATAATGATTCTGAAATGTTTGTCATCTCAGAATCCCGAGATTCTTTCCAGGTAATAACGGATGATTCACTTTTTCCACCTGCCCTCTGAGACAGGCAGTTCTATTTCATTTTTCGATGAAACAGAGTGGGAATCCCCTCGAGCCGCATGCTAGTGCCACGACGATGGCGGTGATAATGAGGCGTATTTCCAGTGTGGTCCTTGGATACTGACCCAGATCTTGTGTGGTAGGGTGAAGACGATTCTGTCTTCACAGATGAGCAGACAAGCCCAGGAAGCCCGAGCTCACTCACTCATTTCTTCATCTGAGAGTCTACTCTGTGCCAGGGGCTCTCCTGGCTGTTGGGAATTCAGCTGCTGATGAAACAGATACAAAGGTCTGCCCTCTTGGAGCTTATCGTCTGGTTACCTGCCTAAAGTCACACCGATGGCAGCTTGGAGAGTCAGGGATGAGGTCTGCTTATCTTTTATAAGGACCAAGAATGTGCTGCATTTTTCTTGCCTGCCAGATTAAGATGTGACACATGACTGTTATGATATCGGGTGTGTGTGTGTGTGTGTTGTCATGACCAAACTACTCATAAAATGGAAAAAAATCAGGGGCTTAGCTAACAGTTTAAAAGAATTGCCCTCTCCAAACTATTCTCTCTGGAACTTTCCAAGTCATCGCTCAGATTTTGCCAATTTTTCCTTGCTTTTCAACTCTTAGCTCTTCAGCACTGTGGCTCTTCTCTCTCTCTTTCAGATGACTTCAAAATTCAGCTATGTAGAAGTTTCAACTATTCTTTAAACCAAAGCTGCTTTCTCTTTGACACCAAGATTTTTGCTTTGATAACTTCGAATGTTTCTCTATTTATACCAAGTGCTTAATGCTTACCAATGGTTTAGTTTCTTCAAATACGTTAATAATAATACGCTTTGTGTGTATCCTTTTTAATAGTTTTAACTGTGCGTCTCTGTCTGCTGCACTGGTATAAACAAGGCAATTTACTGAATAATATCGTTTTTAAAAAAAATGTCTTGAGAAGCTCCGTTGCTTTTTTAACACTTCTTCCAGGAACAGGCAGGTCTGTAGAAGTGAAATTTCCATCCTGCACTTTCAGTCTCCTGGCTGTGAAATAAATAAAGATAATTTTGCATTTGGTAACACCTGAGATCCTCAGAGTACTTCTACCTCCTAGGGTAGATAAGTGGGTGTTTTCAAGTGGCTTAAGGAGACAGGGAGGGGCGGTGTGGGGGGTGAGCCTGGATTTCACACGAGACGCGAAGAGGACTCGAGATTTTCAAGACAGATTAAAGGAGGTAAGCAGAAGTGGGAGGGGGACAGAGCGGGATAATCCCATGACGTAAGGAGCACGTAAGCCAGCATTTCAGGGTTGCTGTAGGAATATTTTTCCAATGCGCCCAGGAGCTCCGACGTGCTCTTCCTCTGGAAGGGGCCCAGATGCTTTCGTGGGTGTCCCTTTCTTTATCGTGAGTGGCACGCGGCGGACACCACATGCAATGTCCCGGCAATGCAGGCCTCCTGGGGATGGAACAGAGTCGCCGTTTACGAGAAAATAACTGGTCACTCTCTTCACTGACGAGCAAAAAGAGAGACATCTAGGATCTAACTGAAATCGCAAAGGCATTCGTTCCTGCAAATGAACTGTGGCCTGTGAACTGAGTTACTTGTAATAGCAGTTTTAAAAGTCCCTGATTCTGTTTTGCTAGCAAGGAAAATGGTACCCAGTGCACCCAGGGCTGTATTTCTCCTATAAAGAGACCCTTTCTTCCTAGACTAGCCGAAAACGTCTATGGTGCTCTGTCTTTCAGAGGACGAAAGAGTGTGCACAAGATACACACCATGGCCTTCTGCTAAATATTAAGCAAATCTCAGTATAACTTTCTGAACCAAATGACGGATAAGCAGGGGTCAGCAAACTTTTCCTGTAAAAGGCCGGAGAGTGTTTTAGGCTTTGTGCGTCATACAGTCTCTGTCACAAATAAAAACTCGGCAGGTATAGCAAAAAAAAGTAGCCATAGAAAATATGTAATGAGCAGGTGTGACTGTGTGCCAATAAACCTTTATTTATAGCCACTGGAATCTGAATTATACATAATTTTCAAGTGTCAGAAGATATTACTCTCCTTTTGATTTTTTTCCTGATATAAAAATGTAAAACACATTCCTACCTTCTGGGCCATACAAAAATGGGCAACACGTTGTTTGTTGACCCCAGGGATAAAGGCTTGTGTGTAACTGAATTATGCTATTTAGGGATATGTCACATTATTGATTTGAATTGGTGAATTAACGTAGTAATTCTAACCCAAATATCAATATTGACACTCTCTCTAGATAAATGAGTTGAGGTATTATTAAGACCTTAATTTCTGCCACATAGGGCCGGATACTGCAAAGCTTGCTGGTTCTCCTAGATTCTAGTTTTATTTACTAAGTACGATAGCGATGCACTTTTTTTTGGATGAGCAAGTCTTTTCTACCATATCTTTTCCCCATCTGTTCCTCCATTAATAGAGAGTCTTTTTTGCTGTTGAATTAAAGTAAAGATAGGACAACAGAACTCCAAAGGACAAAGCCAGAGAAGCTACTTATTAAAGATTGGGAAGTAGGAGAAGAGAGAAGAACATCTTTATGGCTGAGATACTGGGGTCAGTTTTGGATTTTTGTATGACAGAAACTGGTAGAAGAGAAGGAGGAAAGGCGGAAAGGGATTTGAAGTTGACTTTTTGGCTGCTGGGCACGGTGTCTTTGGTAAGATTCTACACAGAGGCCAGGCCAGGGGAGGCTGCAGGAATTTTTAGTTGCATAGCTGTCTAAAATATCCTAAAAAGAAAACAACACATGCACAAAGCAACATATTGTATATTTACTTACTGTTTTCTAGATATCTTGGAATTACTAAATATCCCCTGGAGCTTGACAGAGTCTGCAACAGTCACAAGGGCTATATTGCCAAAAAACTAGGTTAATTAGAATTTTAGCATTGGGCTTTGATAGTAGGGCTTGTTCACTGCTTTTGCTTCTCATAAGAAGAAGGTTTGAGTCTTTGTTGTGTTTCACAGGTACAATAGTTCAGTAATCCTTGCTGGGTTCCTCATTTAAGTCACGTATTCTCTCACAGACCTAAGAGCAGCGTTAAGAAAATAATTAATTTTTAAAGGCAAATGTTATTTAGGTGCACAGTCTCAGAAGAATTATAACACATGATTTTTATCCATCACAGGCTTATTGTCTCCTCAGTTCAGATAACATGAAAGGCAGGGAATATTCTTAGAATGAGGATAACATAGCATCCCGGGTCATAAACATAAATATCTGCAGATATACAAGATACCATAAACTGTTTAAGGCAGCTGTCAAATTTCCCATTAGAAACTTTATTTGAAATGCAGGAAAACAATAAAAATGTTTGGAATAAATGAATGAATGAGTATAATAGCCCCTCTTCACTCTGTCCTGGGTTGAAGCCACAGTTTAGGATTCATCCAGAAAAAACAGTTGCTCTTGCTAAGGACTTGGTTTCTTCCTTATGGGTTTGTGACTCTGGTTGACACCATCTATGTGCTTGTGAACACTGATAGGATCATGGCACAAAAATAACTCTTTGGAATGCAATTAAATTTTAAAATAATTGAATAACTCAAGGACATCCAAAGGGATGAAATTGATATGCTCAGTTCTTTTTAAACCTCAGGAAGCCATGAAATTATCTCCAAGATTATCACCAATAAAAACAAAGAATAGTTCTGAATAATGAAACACTTTGCTAAGGCCTGAAACTCTGCCCCCAAATCTCTACTGAGTGCTTACCATCTTGGGGTGGAAAAATGTATTTGATGGAGAGGGCCCATGATAACACTGGCACACGAGGTTTTCTCGGCCTCATGCTAGTACTGGCTAGTGTTTTTGTAGGAACAGATACCTATAAATTAGAGCTATGCGGTTCTCAGTAAATTGAAAATGATTTGAGTAATACAAATTGGTTTCTCTGATCACAATTGAATTAAATAAGAAACCAATAACAGAAAGATTCTTTGGAAAATTCTTCAAATATTTGGCAACTAAATGACTCACTTATAAATAACCCATGGGTCGAAAAACAAATCAAAAGTGAAATTAGAAAGCAACTTGGTAGGAAAGAAAATGAAAATACTACATGTCAATATTTGTAGGATGCCAAGTAGTACTTGTGGTGGAATAATAGCATTAAATGCCTGTATTAGAAAAGAAGAAAGATCTCAAATCAATAACTCAGCTGAAATTAAGAGATGTGAGAACAATGTGATGCAACTACATACCTAGTAGATTGGCTAAAATTTAAAAGACTGATATTTTAGTAACATACATATAACCTAATATTTCCCCCATTAACCACATTCTGATAGAGAATTCAGTGGTGTTAACTGCATTCACAATTATGTGCAACTATCAGAATCATCCATTATCACAACTTTTCCACTACCACCCACAGAAATTCTGTGCTAATTAAGCTTTAACTGCCCCTTCTCTAGTCTTCTCCAGCCCCTGGTAACCTGTATTCTGGTTTCTGACTCTATGGATTTGCTTATTCTAACTTTCATATCTGTGAGATCATACAATATTTGTCATCTTGTGTCTGGCTTATCTCATTGAACATGAGTTCCTCTGGGTGAGTCCATGTTGTCACATGCATCAGAACCTCATTCCTTTTCATGACTGCATAGTATTCCATTGTATGTGCATATACCACAGTTTGCTTAACCATTCATCTGATGTTGGGCAGTGGTCTACTTCCGTCTTTTATCTATTGTGAATAATGCTGCCATGAACATCAGTAGGAAAATATCTCTGAGTCCCTGCTTTCAATTCTTATGTGTATATAGCCTGACGTGGGATTGCCTGATTATATGGTAATTCTATCCTTAACTTCCTGAGTTACCACCAAACTGCTTTCCATAGTGGCTGCACCATGTTACATCCCCACCAACAATGAGTGAGTGTTCTGTTTATCCACATCCTCTCCAACACTTGTTATTTTTCATTTATTTAAATAATAGCCATTCCTGTGGGTGTGAAGTGTTATATCATTGTGGTTTTGAGTTGCATTTTCCTAATGGTTAATGATGTTGAGCATCTTTTCATGTGATTTTGGCCATTTGTGTATCTTCTTTGGAAAAATGCCTATTCAAGTCTTTTTACCATTTTTTAATTGGGTTGTTTGTCTTTTTGTTGTTGAGTTATAGGGTTTCTTTATGGATCCTGGAAATTAAATCCTTATCAGTATGTGGTTTCCAAATATTTTCACTTTCTGTAGGTTGTCTTTCTACCTTCTTTATGAAGTTTTTATCGGGGAGTCTAATCCATTAATATTCAATATTATTACTGTAAAGGCAGGATTTACTTCAGCTACCTTGTCCTTTGTTTTTTATATGTCTTAAATCTTTTTTTGGTCTCTCTTTCCCTCTATTGCAGCCTCCTTTTGTGTATAGTTGATCTTTTATGATTTAACTGATTGAGCCTTTTTTCGTTTCCATTTCTGTAAACTTTTAAAAATACTTTCTTTTTGGTTATTCTAGGGTTTGTACTATATAAATCCAGTCTCTAACCTACTAGTTTTAAAATATACCAACTTAATTTCAATAGTATATACATTATCTACTCCCATATTCCTCCATTTCTCCAAATTATGTTTTTTTCCATATTACTCATTTATGTTTTTTGAGTCTGTTATCAGGATATATGATTATTTCTTATTCAATTGTATTCTAACTCTTATAGGAATTAAAGAGCAGGATTATATAGTGAGGATACAATGAATTTACCCATTTAGTTACACTTAAGA
>PVKH010029315.1:0-12682 GCA_004027955.1 Chaetophractus vellerosus | reverse complement strand
AAAATTCAGTGCTGAGAAAATGGGTTTATATCTGCAGCTCTCAACTTTTTAGTTTCAAGACCAGTTGACACTATTGCGAACTCCCCAAAGTGCTTTTGTTTATGTGGGTTATATCTCTCTATATTTACCATATTAGAAATTAAAGCTGAAAATTTTAAAAGTATGTATTTACTCATTCACTTAAAAATAGCAATAAAGCTATTAAATATAAATTAAAATAACATATTTTATGAAAAATAATTATTTTCCAAAACAAAAGTAATTTAGTGAGAAGAGTGGCATTACATTTTTGTAAATCTCTTTAATGTCTGTTTTAATAGAAGATAACTGGATTCTCAGATCTGCTTCTGCCTAATCTATTGCTATATGCTGTTTTGGTTGAAATATATAAAGAAACTTTGGTCTCAGACAGATACTGTGGTTGGAAAAGGGATGGATATTTTAATAGTCTTTTCAGATAACTGTGGATAGTCTTCTTTGATAATACAGCAAAACTCAACAAATAGTAGTATCTCACAGGTTATCTGAAACCCTAACCATTAACTTTTCTTACTTTCTTACATTAAAATCCATTAGTCAACCTTGTCTGTGAGTGGATTTTTTATCCATGCCTGATCATATAACATCATACATTGGTCATGAGGAATATACTGGTGCACTGAGTTTAGCAGATCTTTCAAATGTTGATACATTTCATTTGACAATATATATATATTTAAATCGCATTCATTAATCTCACCACTGATCTCATTAGAAAAGACTTTAATTATCAGGAAGCTGTCTAGCTCATGGCAGTGGATACACATTTTCTAAACTTCTAATTCTTTTTTGAAAGCTTCTAATTCTATCATTGGCAACAGAAATTGTCCCGTGCATCTCTTGAAGCAACAGGTGCACTTTCTTTATGAATGAAAAAAATGTCTGTCAAATATCGAAGTCTGAATAACCATAGTCTGTCTGTCTTTCATGTAAAAATAGTGTTTGGGGTTAGCTGGAAACAAACTCAGAAGTGCTTTCCCTGGAGACAACTATTGTACTTCAGTATGCAACTGATCTGCTTTATGCATGCATCCCATTTTTTTCACATAATATTAAAAAGAAGTATACTCAAGGGTTGAGTTTTAATAAAATTATATTTTTTACTGCTTTATCAAGAATATTCTTAAGTAACACAGGCTTTTTTATTTTTATTTTTAATGCCAATACCTGGCAGTGAAGAATATACTGACCTGATTCGTGCTAAGGCATCATCACTTTTACCCACCACTGCTTTTGCACCATTGGTGCAAACACTAACACAGTGAAAACGTCAATATCTTAACCTTGTCATGACAACTATTTTCACTTTTGCAGATCTCCTCAAACAGTCTCAGGAACCCCTGGTAGTTTTGAGAACCACCGGGTTTTAGCGAGTAGACATCACAGGTGTCTTCCTCTTTAGTTATTAATGCTTGAGGTTTGTTATCATGTTTGGTCACTGAAGCGCCAAAGAAAAGACATGCCAAGGTATCGAAAACATTCAAGAGGGAAATCCTACCGCGCATATAGCTGAAAGGCTCAGGTTGGAAGAAAATATCTCTTAGGAGAAAAAAAGGATTCTGAGAGCAAGCCTGGGCTTGTCGTTGCTAGTGGCAACGATACTCCGAGGGCGGAGCGCCGCCATCGATTATTAATGTCTTCTGCCCGCCGGCGGGAGGAAGGGGCGGGGAAATGGCTGGAGAAGGAAGGCCTCTCGGACTTCTGGTCGCCCATGTTTACGGTTGCGAGGCGGCTCGCTCGTTCTGCGATCTACTGGGAGTGGCTTCCTAGTTCCGCGTGTTGATGTTGGGGAGGGAGGGAAGATGGCGGCCGTGGCGGCGGGCGGCCTGGTGGGGAAGGGGCGCGACATCAGCCTAGCGGCCCTGCAGCGCCACGACCCCTATATCAACCGCATCGTGGACGTGGCCAGCCAGGTGGCTCTGTACACTTTCGGCCATCGGGCCAACGAGTGGGTGCGTGCGGACGCGATGGGGCCCTGCAGACCCCGGCTGGGGGGAAACGGGGGGGTTGTCGAACTCGGGGCTCGAGATCAGGGTGAGGGGGAGAGACGCTGACGCCCTGGATGGTGGTGGATGGGGGGACCTGAGGCCAAGTTGTGGACGTCAGGACCTCTGGGCGCGGGAGAGTTGGGGAAAGGGGAGGCCGATCTGTGAAACCACCCAAAGTTGGGTAGAGTTAAATATCTAAGATAGCCCACACTGGGAGACCAGACTGATTGGTTACGGGACTTTGAGAGGTAAAGGAAAGGAAGGATCCGGTGCTCTGAGGCCAGAAGACTAAACGTACTCTGCAAAAATAAAGCAAAATTCTCTGACGGTAAAAGTGTTTGGAGGAGGCAGGAGACGTGTGAGAGAACTCTGCTTCTGGAACATCAGTCATAGGACGAAGAATATCAAACCTTGGTATAGGGGAGAATTCTGAAGTTGTAAACTCAGGGTATACGCTAAGAGAAGAGCAAACATCGGGAAATAAAAGAGAAAATGAGACTGGATCCAACACTTAGAAGGAGGCTGACGTTCTTGGGATGTACATGACAGCCCACGGAGATCAAGATGAATTTGATCTTTCAGCCCATTTGGGAACCCAATTATTATAGTGCTCTCAAAGTCCTCTCAAAGCAGAGCCCCAGTAAATAATGGAATGAAATTTAATTTCCTCACAATTAGAATGGGGTGGGAGCATAAAATATTTGAGGAGTCCGTTGCAGGAATTGCTGCATGTGATTTTGTAATCACCCACCTGAATGTACAGAGATGTAATTGTCACTTTTGCCCCAAATAATAATTCATCTGTGCATTATATAACCATCCATCCATTAGTTCAAATAAGTTACAAAACAATAGAACTGTGCCTGGATGAATGGATCTCAGGTGATTTTTTTTTTATGTGACTCTATCCCAAGTGAGTAACAAACACCAAATTTAATCAAGGAAAACATCCATGTTGAACAAAACCATATTTTTTTAAACACTCGCATTCCTTTTTACAAACTACTTCTCTCCAATAGGGATCTTCAGCAGCCTGTAATAAAATTTCACCTGAAAATTATTAACAAAAACATAGAAAGATAAGAAGCAAGTCCTAAAATGGGAGAGGAAGCAAATGGGTTTTCCCAATTTCTTAACCAAAGAGATTTACTGAAATGGCACAAAGAATTTGGCTCTGCTCTCCTAGTAGCCAAACCAAAAAGAGAAACCTGGAGAACTTTAATATTTATTGTTCAGTGATAGAAAATACACCACTTGGTAAGAAGAGAGTTTACTTCTCCCTACCTTTCAGAGGAATTTGTCTCCAGTGTCTTTATATAAATTGCCCTGAGCAATGGTGTGGAAAATCTCCTAAATGGTAGTTTAAAAATACAGAGATATTCTACATATGGCTCTTATACTGCTAATAGAAAAATGCCAAAGGCATAATGTAATAATTTTGTAAAAGTCATTCTGTAGTAGAGAAGGATCAGAGATACACAGTTCTGTAAACTGACATGACACTAGGACTAGAGCCTAGAGAATCCTAGAAATTACTGATATTCCATAAAGGAGAGCATTCCTCTTGAATAACAATTGTTTCCTATAGGCTTTTGACAAGCTCTATGTGATAGATATCTGTTTAAATAGAGTTTTATTAGATACCCAGTGAAGCCTATCTTCTAAGGCCTCATCAAAAGGCAGAAGTGTCACAATACATTATTTACAGGAGTTATGTTTTCCTGCTTCCTGGACTTGTTGCCTTCAGACAAGGCATAATTCATTCAGTTAAAGGTCATTCTTTCAAAGTACTGATCTTCAAGGCTATGGTAGCCAGAAAAAATGAGAGACTTCGTTCAGCTGTTGAACAGTTTCTGGGGACAAACAAAAACCATCACCACTGTCTCTGTACGCCATCACTTGGGGGTCTCTGGATGGAGCTTTTTGAACATAAACCTAACACAAGTATAAAGAGCATTCTTGAGAATGGAGGAAAAAATACTCGGCGGAAGGCAGGTAGGATGTAAAAAAGGGGAATTCATATTATACTAAAAGTAGATGGAGAATGACTTTAGGCATTCAGAGGAGGGGTTAGGAATGAAGAGTGGACAGAGATGTGCTGAAAAACAAAAAATCCACCTATGTGTCAATTAAGAATATGCCCCTGGAAGGAGTTATTTTTACCTCTCAATCCTTAGAGCAGTGTTTCTCAACCAGTTGATTTTTGCCCCCAGGGGACATTTGGCAATGTCTGGAGACATTTTGGTTGTCACACCAGTGGGGGAGAGTGTTCCTGGCAAATAGAGGGTGAGGTCTGGGACTTTGCTAAACATTCTGCAAGGCACAGGACAATACCTCCTCCCCCAAACAAAGATTTGTCAGGCCCCAAAAATAGTGTGAGGTTGAGAAACTGCCATGAGGTGACCAGTGTCTTGTTGCTGGCTAATGGTTTTCTAATTTTTCTGCCTGTCAAACTCACTGTATATCAAGTCATGATTCACCAAATCAAAATCTCTGGATATTTGGCTCAGGCATTTTTATATTTGTTAAAAGCTTTTTAGGTGACTCAAATGCTCCTTGCATAATTGAGAGATACAGATTTAGAAGGATAAATTGAGACCCACTTTTTCATTATTTTAATTTAGAATAATCAGTAAAATATGGATTGCATTGAGATTTCCCAAGTGTCAAATAGTATGCTGGGTCCCAATAATTTGCAAAATAGCACTATTTTATATGCCATCATTTTGAATTTTTAACTGATTTTTAAAGCACTTTTATGTGTGTAATACTCTCATTAAATTGTACTTTAAAAAAAATCAAGCTAATATAAACAACCCAGGCCTGTGAACTAGGACTTTAACATAAAAGGAAGGAAGACCTAATGAAGATCTGATAAAATATTGCTTTAACTCTTTCCCACACCCCCGACCCTGAGCTTTATCCAGAAAGAAAAACAAAAAAATCTGGTTGTCCTTGGAACTGGAGAGGGACCAAGAAAATGTGTGAATCTGAGCTGCTTCAACCATAGGAGGACAAAAATTTACATTTCCAAAGCCCCTTTTATCCAGTGGTCATATAGCACTTAAAATATGTTTTTTCATCAAAAACTCTTGAGTGCCATAGGCTGGTTATCGTCTTTCATTGGAGAAACAGATACAGAATAATAGCGACTTGGCAGGGACCCCTCTCCAGGTCCAGTATTATAACCACTAAAATACAAGCCCTTCCTGTGAACAACTCATATTTTTGGCGACTTAATGCTAGATAAAAAATCTCAGTTTTAAGAATTGCTTGCTGTGAGTTAAAGAGTAATACCAGGAGAAGCATGCCTTTTATGTTTTCTGATTCTTATTATTCTTCTTATGTGGGATTAAAGTTTTAATGTGCTCTTTTGGGTTTTTGTTTGTTTGTTAGTTTCGTTTTGTTTTTAAGGCGACAATTTCTGTAATTACTTCCCAAGGAAGAAAAGAAACAATTCACAAACTATTAGCTCTGCCTGTGTTGGTACACATAAATATCTTGTTTGGGCATCTCTAAGATGCAACAATCCAAGGGCAAATCCTGGAGCAGAGGAAAATGTTTTGGCCTGGGAGCTGCCGAGCCTGACAATGCAGACAGGTGCTTCCAAATCCTGCTGCCATCACCTGTCACTTGCCTTCCGTTTCTTACCAATGTAATGGATGACTCCAAATATTTAATTTTTGCAAATTTATCCTAAAAGTCTTTATGGATTACTAGATATTTGCCGACTATAGCAGTTAAACTCTAGGGCTGCTCACAAATTGTTAGATTGTTTGGGTAGCATTTATATTGCAGTGCCATTTTCTCTGTGGTTAATACTGTAGTGGTTTGAGTTTAAGCAATTCTTAGTGCTTAAAATGCACCCAGGATACAGACGACTCAACAGGTTGGAATCAACCATGTTTGTTTACAAAGAAGGATAGGAAATAATGTTTCTGTATATATTGTATATTTTCATTTTGACTCCGAGTATTTTCAAAGTACTGTGGCAAATGAGCCACATTGAGAAATAAGCATACTTTTCACAGTACACTGGAGTGATTTATACAAACTTCACAGTAAATCCAGTTTAAGGATGAACTCCCCTGACTTTTTTGTTTATGCTTATACAGTAGAGAAAAGATTAGCTGAAATTTAACTATTATAAATTATTTCTAATTGCATATCCTATAATAATAAACATCTTGCGATTTAAAAATCTTATTATAAGTAATGAAGTTTTTCATAGCCATTACTCTTAAAAAACAGTGTTTGGTCATAGTTTGGTGTGATTTGGGCCATAGTGGAATTTGTTTTCCTGACTCCTAATGTAGTTCTGTGGGCAGAGAATATGTCATTGAACTAAGGCAATGCTTCTCAAACTAGTATGCATCAGAGTCACCCGAAGGGCTTAATAAAATACAGATTGCTGGGCCCTGTCCCTAGAGTTTCTGATTCAGTAAGTCTCCAGAAGGGCCTGAGAATTTGCATTTCCAGTAAGTTCCCAGGCAATGTTGATGCTGCCAATCAGGGAACCACACTTTAAGAACAACTGAACTAAGGTGACCAAGAAAATTGCTGAAATTATTTGAGCATGTGAAAAGATCAAGCTTTCTATTTTTTGTGTGCCTTTTAACTTTTTTTGCATTACACCTTTTTATTTAAAGAGTGTATTCTTCACCGAAATTACAGAGTACTAAAATTTTGAAATATTATGGTAATGGATATTAATAGTAAATATTGGGGGTTGAATAGAATGCTTGAAATTAAGCCATGTAAATAGCAAAAGTACGTTTCAAATTCTGCATTACATTAGTCTAATTACTAGATAATCAAGCAAATGGGTACTTAGCTGTGCTTTTAGTAGTATGATTATATTAAGGAACAGTATCATCAGGGCCTGAGTTCCTGCCTTTGGAGAAATGGAAAAGAACCTAGCCAATTGAACTAATTCAACTCTCCTTTTTAGCTTTACCACCTCCCCCAGATTTTATCAGGCAAATTTCTTGAGTCCTAGCACTGTAATACTTTTGTCTAGCTTTATTTCAGAGGTCTTGGATTAGAACTTGACTCGAAATATTTCACACCAAGCAGGTGATTTGTTCATCAGATTGCAAACACTATGGCATTGTTGCCCTCTTCCATCTGGCAGTCAGGTAGTTATTGGCAGTCATCTGCTCTCCTAGGTATCAGGATATGGCAAGAGAAAAATGAACTCTGAAAATAAAGAGCAGGATAATGAAATGCAGATACCACTGATCCCTGCAGCTTGCCAGCCACCCAGTTCAGAGGGTGGAGGAAAAGGCAGCACTCTTACCGTTACCTCTTCTTTCTAATGAAATCCGTGGAGCACATTTAGTTATTTTCTTATTGTTTCGGCTAGAGGTGTATAGCTATCCCTTTATTTGGTAAAGAGATAATGATGGTTTATTTTGTAAATGACAAAAGGAGAATGCCTGCTTCCTGCTGCTTAATCAGCAGTGCCACAATTATGGCAGAGAACCTGCTTTTCTCCTTTACCTAAGAATAACCCTTCAGGTTGCATATATTTCGCTCATTGCAGTTCCAACTCCTCGAAACTGCACATAATTCCTGTTTGTTCTAGTCTCTAGTTTATGTTGTCTAACTTCTGTGAATCTTTACTACTAATGAAGAGAACATACACATTTTGCTTTGTATTCTGTTTTTATTTTTTAGGAGAAGACTGATGTGGAAGGTACCTTGTTTGTTTATACAAGGTAAGAGTATTTTATTTTTATAAAGAAACTCTCAATCTTTGAAATAATGTTTTAGCTCAATTCTGTCGCTGTTCTTTAGGGGCCATTTTATTTCAAACAGAAGTAAAAGAGCTGAGTCTTAGTTGAAATTCTTAGGTGATGTAAGGAAGGGAATACTGATTAATGTCACTTGGAATATTGTGGTGAATATGACTTTCAGATACTAATTTAAATTTAAACCTCAATATAGATGAACTTAATTCTTTGTGTCCTATTTAAAAGTATAGTTAATATTTTTCCTTTGATGATTCAGATGAATGCAAAGAAGATCCTAAATATAATTCATTGGCAAGGAACTAGAAGTACACTATTAAGAATATTAGATTATTTAATCAATGTTTGGAAAAATCCTTTCTTGGTCACCCTGTCCCCCAACCCCAATGACATGTCAAAGAAACATAATCCAAAATTGAAGATGTCTTTGAGTCCTCCATGGTCTGGATAATAGAATATGTTTTAGGATAGATTTCATTTTTATGACGTATTGTTAACATCACACATGCACACAGAGACATGATATATAAATTGTCTTAATAGCTAAACTTTTTATTCACGTAAACATCCATATAAAATGTCATAGCTAAAGTCCATCATCAATGGGGGTGCAAAGATGAAATATAAAGGCCTAGTATAAACCCTTCTGGGCCTAACAGTTTCACTGGAGAGACAGCAAATACACACGCACATTTTTTTCTTTCACATGCATACACATTTAAGATATACAAAGTAGACTATCCGAGTGCCATCTGATAGCCTGTAAGCAATGAGTGGGCTGCTATGACTGTGGAAAGCTTTATAGAGAGGGTGGGTCTTGAGTCAGGCCCCAGGAATAAGGTAGAACTTAACTTCTATAGAGGAAGGGAAGGCAACCTCCATAACTGGAAAAGTGGCACAGTAGAGGCACAGAGCCTAGTATGTTAAAGGGACAGTAAGGACAATGACTGTATGGTGCAGAGCATTTAAATTGGTTATATTAGTTAGAAGTTGTCAATGAGGATAAAGAAATTTTGCTGGCTTGCAATGGCAGACTAAGGATTTTGAATTTTATTTTCTTAGCAGTAGGGAGTCATTGAAAGTTTATGAGCTGGGGAGTAATAGAGTTATGACAAAATGTATGGGAAAAGTCAGTGTATTAGCATTATGAGGGATTCATTCGTTCTGGAAGAAATCGGAGTTAAGAAGGACATTGAGACGATTAGTGTAATGGAGTAGATATGAGATGATGATGAGAGTATAGGCTAGAATGATAGAAGTTGAAATGGAAAGGAACAGACTTACTGAAAGACTGCATGATGAAATTAAAAGTAACATTGAGATTTTGAACATGAAAGACTGGGGAAATGCTGAAATCATGGGAGGACTAAAAGACAGGAGCTCTAGAATCTGGCTTGTGGATAAGTGTCAATCTTACTTGAACTGATGGTTTGAGAGCAATAGCCAGGCATTCACATGACTATGTCCTGCTACTCAGGATCAGGTCAGGGCTGGAGTTAAAGAGTTTGGAGTCATCTGCATTAATTTGATAGTAGAAGCCATGAGAGAAAGGTGTTCTCTGAGGGAGGGAATTACCAAAAAAACTGATAAGGGCTAGGGGTTGGGTTTGGTGGCCAGCAAAGATACAGGGAAGTATCAACCATAAAGATAAGAGCAGAACTAGAACAGTACATAGAGGCCAGCTGCAGGCACACTGCAAGAACCCTGGAGAGGCCCGTGTGCTGGTGGCGGGGAGGCCAGCAGTGGAGGAGGCGGGTCTGTTCTGGTAGAGGCAGCAGTGGGGGTGGAAAGAAAGGAACAGAAGCGCAAAGCCATCGGAGTAGGTAACGAAGTCAGTTTACTCACAAGCTATCAGGAAAGTGGTGAGACTGCCCATGTGTAATTGGATATACTTGTCTACATCATGTTCCCAAACATTCCAAAGGCACCAGTGCATCGCACCAAGAGAGTTTATTCACTATAGACGACTCCTGAGAATTTTTGAAGTGTAAAAATAAAACCGAATGATCTCTCTCTACCATGTTCTAAGCACACATTATGCATTCCCATTCATTTCTCACAACAATAAGTATTTATTATTCCTTTGAGAAGCAAAAAAAAGATGTATTAATATGCATTGATGATTTATTTTAGGGATTTTTAATGTTTTTTCTTTTGTTTGGTTGGTTGATTTTTTTTTGGAGCATGGAAGAATCACAAACTGTGCAAGTATTTTCGTTTTTTTTACCCAAACTAAACGTAGTTTATATTTTCAAGTACTTCTTAATATACTCCAAGCCCCTAATGGGGCTGTCAGTTAAACAAACCATTAAACTGAGCAACAAGTCCTTCCCTCCCTTTTAATCTTTTCTCCGAATCTAACTCTTCGAGAATAGGAGACCTCTCCCACCCTCTATGCCAAAAAAATTCCCTACAAGGTTCTAATATATTAAGGTCCTTAGTAGAGAATGGCAGAAAATTCATAAAAATCAAAAGGAAGTTTTGGTTACAGAAACTAGCCAGTGATATGTTTTGACCACTCTTAGAGAAGTTGTTCATCCCCTGGGCCTATTTTATAAATGATGAGATGCCCATACTATTAAAGAGGTATGATCCTGTTGTGATAATGAAATACTTAAATAATCAAATCCTGATTCTTGTGTAAGACACCTAATTCCATTAAAAAAAAAAAAGGAAAAGGATCTCTGTACTTTAGTTCTTCCCCTATTTTTCCTTCCTGTAATAGAAAGTTCATAGAGACACCCACTGGTGATTTCTGAACTTGGCATTTCCAGAGGGCCCTGTCTGCCAGAACTTTTCAGAAGCAAATTTTCATTCTTCCTCTGAATTTAAGTTAAAGTGATTATCTTG
The DNA here is from genome assembly GCA_004027955.1 of Chaetophractus vellerosus. Lineage (NCBI taxonomy): Eukaryota > Metazoa > Chordata > Mammalia > Cingulata > Chlamyphoridae > Chaetophractus > Chaetophractus vellerosus. The sequence continues at coordinate 2,052 of PVKH010029315.1, read as the reverse complement.
GTTATTTTTGATATTGATTATATGCCTACCACCACTTACCCTCATTGTAAAATAAGCTAGGCAAGGATTGCCTTCCATCAATGTTTACATTAGACGTTTCAAAAGAAAATCCTGTAGGTGGTAATTCAGGAAGCTGTGTTTTGCTTCTTTATCAGCATCTAATTATTAGAGGTGAAATAAGATTAAGATATAAACACCTTTTCTTCCTGTTACTCATGATAATATTTCTGTGGTTTTGTTAGCCCTGGTGCCCTAGTTTGGAGTAAATAAGTGAATTCTGCTTGTTTCAGTTTCATTGTGTAAGCATGTGGTGTGTCACTTGTCACCAGAAGTTACACAGCTGAATTACTATATGGCTGTCACCCAAGGGTAGACATATGCACATGTTGTCAGAGTTTATATTCTGAATAATTTGGGTTCTTTCTGCCTGACAGAGTAGGCACTCTAAAAGTGTCACATTTTCATGGAGAAAAACCTATATTCGTTTATCCATGAAGCTGTTTGCTTTACATTGAAGAAAATGGAATATCTGGTCTTTGGACTAAGTTACATAAACTTTTAATTATACTGTATCTTCTCCCAAGTTCATTGACCAGTGTTGCCTCAGTTTCTCTGTGAATTTTGCAGATTCTCAGTTTCAGATCAGCGCTAACGTTTTCTCTGAAAATTTCCTTCATATAAATAATCATGTTGTGCACTCTATATTAACTAAGATTCCTTTAAATATCTGTCAGTAATTTTTTTTAAAAAGTAATTACCATCTCTGCCTTAAAGGAATTTACAACCAAGGTAGGAAAACTCTATATCTTTATATATCTGTCTACACACAGAGACACACATATTTACACACACAAATAGTTAAGTAAGTAGGACTTGATTTTACCAAAGGCATAGTAATGACAGTCATGCCGTGTGACATATGAATTGGTAGGTAAATGCAGACAATGAAGAAATGTCACTTTATATTTCTGCAGTCTTCTTGAGTAAAAGCATCTATACATGCAAAATAGTTGAGAGACACATCAGGACGTAGTTATGCTAAGGGTGAGTATACTGAGTGACTTGTCTTCTGATGTCCCCCCACCCCTGGTGATTTTTAGGTCTGCCTCTCCAAAGCATGGATTCACCATTATGAATAGGCTGAGCATGGAAAATAGGACAGAACCCATTACTAAAGACCTGGATTTCCAACTCCAGGACCCTTTCCTTCTCTACAGAAATGCCAGATGTGAGTCTTTCTTAACTCTTTGGGTAGTTTTTTGTCTGCAGTTTGGCAAAGTATTTACAACTGTACGGTGTATGCCTTCGTGTTCGTATTTAGTATCAGTGACTCTGTGACAATTTCAGTGATATTGCTTTGCTTGGTCTCATTAAGGGAATAGTTTCTTCCTTGGGAAAGTTGAAATGAAAACAATGTGAATGTGATGATATAAGTATGTAAACCCTGTCTCCTCCCACTGTGTCACTTTGTAGTGTGACTCCATCACAGATTTTAAGCCTGAGCAGGGCTGGGTGAAGTGAATTCTTCGTCAGGAGACTGCAGAGGGACACAAAGGAAGTGCCACAGAAAACAGAACTAAGGGTTCAGCTGATGGTACTTCTTCCTCGTTCTGACTGAGCACCATGACAAGATGTTTGAAGGAGAGGGGCTATACTCTAGAAGTGCCATTTCTGAATACCAATGATGAATGAAAAGAAAAACCAAAGTCCAAAGAGTTTTTGGTGATGAAGGATTTCATAACACTTCATAATACTGAGGTTATATTTAGTAACTAAATGGTCCTTGTCAGGTTTGAAATGACGTAGCAGTCTCCCATCCCATAATCTGTCTCCATTTTACTCTTGTATCGTATCTGACTATTGGGCAGCTCAGAGATGAAAAAAATATAGGAAGTGCAAGAGCATCTCCATACACAAAAATCAAGAACATACTAATAAATATATGCACAGATATGTGCACGCACATATACTTGGGCTTTGTGGATAGAAAGAAATGTTTTCTACACATTTTCCACCCTACTCTTTGAGCCCAAGATACAAGAGTTTGCCTAT
>PVKH010029314.1:0-12679 GCA_004027955.1 Chaetophractus vellerosus | reverse complement strand
TCCATTCCACATAGAATAAAACCCAGCACCTTTCTGTGGCCTGTGAAACCCAACCTGAGCTAGCCCCTGCCTACCACTCTTCTCTTCCATCATTCTTTTCCAGTCGTACTGCCCTTCTCACTGATCCTCGAATACTCCAAGTTTCTCATGCCTCTGGATCGTTATACTTCATTGGACTCATTCTCATCATTCCCAGATCATTCTCTCTAAAATAACTGCCCAAACCCCTATCCCAGTCATTCTTACCTAAACCTACTTCATTTTTACCACGACTTTAACCTTTATATTTATCTATTTATCTGTTTGCTAATGCATATATTTGTTTTCTCTCTTTTTTTTTTTTGTCAGGGTCTCCCACTAGAATGGAAGTTCTACTACAGTTGCATATTTATCTGTCCTATTCACCAAAGTGTCTTAAGAACAGTAGGAGGTACTCAGAAATATTCACTGATAATGAATCTCCCTCCCTTCCCCAAATAAACAGCCTCCTTTTTGTCTTTTATTAAAATTTCCCATCTTTAAAAACTAATCTTTTTTTAACAAATCAATTTTATTGATACATATTAATAAAGCATACAATTCATCCAAAGTGACCAATCAGTGGTATTTAGTATAATCATGTAGTTGTGCATTCATCACTTCAGTCATTATTACAGCATTTTCATTATTTCAATAATAATAACAGTAATAAACAAAAAACAGACAAACAATAAAATTCTTCACCTCTCAATCTCCCTATGTTTCACCTGCTGTACCTAGCTGCTATTTCTGGCTATTCTTGCATATTTATTTATTTATTTATTTATTTATTTATTTATTTATTTAGCAGTTTAATTGAGATATATTCACATACCTTAGGATCTATCTAAAGTATATAATCAGTGGCTTTTAGACTAATCAAGTGTTGTGCATTCATCATCACAAAAAAATTTAGAATTATTTCATTACTCCAAAAAGAAAAACGCCACACCTCTTAGCATGCCTTCCCTAGCCTTACATAAGCACTAATCAAATTTCATCTTTATAAATTTATTTATACTTACATTTTATATAAATGGAATCATATAATATATTACACAATATTTTTTGTTCATAGTAACACAGTCATACAGTATTTGTCCTTTTGTGTCTGGTTTGCTTCATTCAACATAATTTCCTCCAGGTTCATCCATGTTGTCATATGTTTCACGACTTCATTTCTTCTTATTGCTGCACAATATTCCATCGTGTGAATACACCACAGTTTGTTTATCCCTACACTGGTTGACAGACACCTAGGTTGTTTCCAACTTCTGGCAATCATGAATAATGCTGCTATAAAGATCAGTGGGCAGATGTCTATTCATGTCACTGCTCTCGGTTCTTCTGGGTATATACCCAGTTGTGGTATTGCAGGGTCATATGGCAAATCTATATTCACCTTCTTTAGGAACTGCCAAACAGTCCTCCACAGTGGCTTTACCATTCTGCATTCCCACCAACAGTGACTAAGTGTTCCTGTCTCTCCACATCCTCTCCAACACTTGTAGTTCTCTATCTTCTTAATAGTGGCCATTCAGATAGGTGTAAAATGATACCTCATTGTAGTTTTGATTTGCATTTCCCTAATCATTAGTGATGCTGAACATTTCTTTCATGTGTTTTTTTTTGCCATTTGTATTTCTTCTTTGGACAAATGTCTATTCAAGTCTTTTGCCCATTTTTTAATTGGGTCATTTGTCTTTTCATTGTCGAGTTGTAACATCTCTTTATGTATCATGGATATTAAATGCTTATTGGATATGTGATTTCCAAATATTTTCTCCCATTGCGTAAGTTGCCTTTTCACCCTTTTGACAAAGTCCTGTGAGGTGCAAAAGTGTTTGATTTCGAGGAGGTCCCATTTATCTGTTTTTTTTTGTTGTTGTTGTTGCACATGCTTTGGGTGTAAGGTCCAAGAAACCACCACCTACCACAGGGTCTTAAATATGTTTCCCTATATTTTCTTCTAGTAGTTTTACGGTCCTGGCTTTTATATTTAGGTCTTTGATCTATTTGGAGTTGATTCTTGTATAGGGAGTGAGATAGGGGTTCTCTTTCATTCTTTTTTTTTAAAGATTTATTTATTTTATTACATATCTCCCCTTCCCCCCGCTGCGGCGACGAGCCGAGAGTGGTCACTGCGCAGGCGCGGCCTTCCCCACTTGTGGGTGGTCTCTGCATCTGTTCACGGCTGGCTTTCAGCTCGCGGGTGGCTGGCTGCGCTCCATCCGTGGGCGACCTGCCCTGCCCGTGGCGGCTCCTGCCATGTCCGTGGCAGCTTCTTGCCCTGCCCACGGTGGCTCCGGCCCGCCCATGGCAGCTTGCCATTCTCAAAGAGGTCTGCCCGCTAGGAGAGGTCCCCGGGAATCGAACCTGGGGCCTCCCATGTGGTATGCCGGTGCCCCATCCACTGGGCTATCGAGCCGGCCCCTCTTTCATTCTTTTGGTTATAGATATCCTGTTGTCCCAGCACCATTTTTTGAAGAGACTGTTTTTTCCTATTAGCCTGGACTTGGTAGGTTTGTCAAAAACCAGTTGACTGTATAGGTGAGGGTTTATTTCTGGACCCTCAATTCTGTTCCGTTGATCTATGTGTCTATCTTTATGCCAGTACCATGCTGTTTTGACCACTGTAGCTTTGTAATATGTTTCAAGGTCAGGCAGTGAAATTCCTCCCATGTCGCTTTTCTTTTTTAGAATGCTTTTGACTATTTGGGTGCACTTTCCTTTCCAAATGAATTTGGTAATTACCTTTTCTATTTCTGTAAAGTAGGCTGTTGGAATTTTGATTGGTATTGCATTGAATCTGTAAATCAGTTTGGGTAGGATTGACATCTTCACGATATTTAGTCTTCTAATCCATGAACATGGAATGTCTTTCCATTTGTTTAGGTCTTCATTGATTTCTTTTAGCATTGTTTTGTAGACAAACCACTCTTTTAACTCATTCAAGCCTTTCATATCACTGTGCCTTTATGCTAGTTTATATAACTTAAAAGAAAAATCAGGTGAGAAAAGGAAGAAGGTGAGGAAAATGAGAGGAAAATAGAAGAGAGAGGAAGAAGCTGGTTAATATGTAAGAAGAGGGAAAGAAAGGCATTGTTGAAAATTCCCTTTAAAGATTGCTTTAGTTTCCATCAGAGGTATAGTATTGATACATCCTCATCCCTTTGAGTATTTTTGCATATTTGTAATATAAGCTATGTTTTACATTTTGGTGGGTAAAATGAACATTTAATCTTGAAATGGAACAAGGAAGGAGGAAAGTTGAAAAGTGATTGATAAAATAATGCAGCTCTTTTGTGCCTCCCCATGCTACCTGCTGTTTTAACTGGCATTGTGAATTAGGCTGTCTAGAAGTTGGTAGAAATGGTAAGTAAATTAGCATAGGTGAGCACAGTCTTTGAGTTGAAACAAACAAGCAAACAAAATAAAAAGACTATCTATTTCCTTATAGTTGCATGTCAGACTTATCTGTCAATTTATTGCAGATAAACAGATATAAGAAAGTATGTTGACTGAGTCTGGATCTTCACAGTGAAAATCATTTAATGATAGGCAAATATACTTGTGAAAATTCAAACACATTAAAGACCTTAATCAAAGCAATCTATAGAAGATAGTTGTTGTCTTCAGAAGTGAGCACTCGTTTTTTTTTGCATGACCACCAGCTCACATTCTGTTCTTTTCTGTGACATTTTTTCCATATTCACACAAATAAGGTTAGTAATGATTAGGAATGATAATTCCCACAATTCACATAGTTGTTACGAACTGAAGAGAACTGACTTGTTCAAAGCCAACCAATGGTAATAGAGCAGACATTGAAATCTACATCTAGTGCATTATTTTGAATCCAGTCTATTCAAGGGCTTGTGGTCTTATAAATTCTACGTTGTTTTATTTATGTGTTTGTTTATTTGTCTATCAGTGCTGTGACAAAAAGTATAAAACTTGATCTTGGTTTATTTACTCAGCTTGACTATTTTATCTGAAACAGGACTTGTAAAATAAAATAGTTCTAAAAACAGTTGTCCTTTTATTTTTACTTCTTAATTGTGAGGATTAACATTTTTTCACCTCTAGGTGAAGATGCTGCCAACTCCTTCTAAATTTCATTACATCTTCAATCTTCGAGATCTTTCCCGAATTTGGCAAGGAATGTTAACCATAAAAGCCGAGGAATGTGATTCAGTCTGTACTCTCCTGTCACTTTTCAAACATGAGTGCAACAGAGTAATTGCAGACAGGTGTATATTATGGCACTTGATATAAGAAGTTTATACTACTAGATTAATTCTATCTACTCAGATAAACAGTCAGAAGTATTGTCTTAATTTGCTGTGTAGCTTGTGTAGCATTCATGTTGTTCCCCACCTGCTGGTCTTCTTTTAAAAAAATGCTCTGCTAACTTGCCTGAATATTATTTCAACAGCACAACTTTATAAATCACACTTCATTAGAGAGCTGATAAAACTCGGAGGCAAATTTTAGTTGAGTAGAGTTTCTAAAAATTGTTAGCTCTGTATAGGTTTTTTTCATGGTGAAATCTGGTACTTACATTCCGTCATCTTTCAGAGCCCAAGTTCTTTTCCTCTTCTCTCCTTCATGCAATGAGTCTGAAAAGGACTTCTGTGCACTGTGTGCTTACAAACCCAGAAAGAGGATGCATGCCCCCTCCTGATCGTCACCTCTACACTCCCATTGCAAGCTTTAGGGACCTTTGACCTCACCTCAGTGATTCATCTGTATTTTCTATAAGTTATATTAATGTTACAACTATCTTGCATGGGGTTATGTCCTTCTTATCAAAAGACAGAGCATGTTTCTCTACCTGAAGAGAGGGAGCTGTAGGGTACAGGCTGAGGGAAAGTGAGAGGAAGTTGAAACCTGTTCAGTGAGAAGGTGCTTCCGTATTTTGCATTTTTACTGCTACGTTTTTCTTTCAGATTTATAACTCCTGAGGATGAACAGTGGTTTAATGTTCATCTTACTCACGCAATTGAAGAAAACATTAGCCCGGAGGCAGTCTCATGTATTCTACCTGAACCGTACTTTGTAGATTTTCTCCGTGAGATGCCTGAACCAACTGGTGATGAGCCTGAGGATAGTGTCTTTGAAGTTCCCAAAGTCTATGAATTGGTATTTATTTTCATCTTTTTAAAATGTTTTGGACCACTCACCCCACTAGATATTTTTCTCTGCCTCCCCATACCCAGACCCACTATGGGATTGCTGTAACATCTAAGTTATTTATGAGTTGTAATTTACAGTAGTCATATACCAAGTGAAATATTTCTTTCAATAAAATTTAGCAGCAATCCCGTTAAAGTAAGATATAATACAAATATGCCTACCCACAATTACCGCTATTAGTTAATATTGCTTTGAAAGTTCTAGGAAATAATTATTTTATTAATACCTTATGTGGAGAAAACCATAGAGGCTATGAAACTGGTTTGTAATAAAACAAGAAAAAGAAAATAGACATAATTATCAGGTTGGGAAAAGCACAGAATATCATTATTTGCAGATGATATTATCTGCTTATATAATCCAAGAGAACTAAAAATCTGTTTTAACTAATAAGATTTCAGGGGCCGGCTCGATAGCCCAGTGGATAGGGTGCCAGCATACCACATGGGAGGCCCTGGGTTCGATTCCCGGGGACCTCTCCTAGCGGGCAGACCGCCTTGAGAATGGCAAGCCGCCATGGGCGGGCCAGAGCCGCCGTGGGCAGGGCAAGGAGCTGCCACGGACAGGGCAAGAGCCGCCATGGGCAGGGCAGGTCGCCCGCGGATGGAGCGCAACCAGCCACCCGCGAACTGAAGCAAGCGCCGGCCGTGAACGGACGCAGAGACCACCCACAAGCAGGGAAAGCCGCGCCTGCGCAGTGACCACTCTCGGCGCGTCGCCGCAGTGGGGGGAAGGGGAGATATGTAATAAAATAAATAAATCTTTAAAAAAAAAAAAAAAAAGATTTCAGTAAGATGGCCAAGTATGAAATAAATATAAAACTCAGTAACTACTAACCTCTATACCAGGGTATGGCAAATTATAGTATATAGGCCAAATCCATCCTGCTATCTCTTTTTGTAGGACCTATGAGCTCAGGAAGATTTTTACATTTTTAAATGGTTAGAAAAAAAATTTTAAATTGTATTGTGTGTCATGTGAAAATTATATGAAATTCAAATTTCAATGTTCATAAATAAAGTTTTATTGGAACATAGCCATAAACATTTGTCTACATATGGTCTATGGCTGCTTTTGCACTAAAATGGCTGAGTTGAATAGTTGTGACAGAGACCATATAGCCCACAAAGCCTAAAATATTTACTCCCTGGCCCTTTGAAGAAAAGGTTTGTCAATCCTAGCTCTATGCCAACAATCACAAGATAGAAAATATGACGTGAAAGTATTTCATTTAACAGCAACAAAAATATAAAATACCTAGGTATAAATGTGATACTACTTTTTTTGACTAACCAGCCACACATCATTCTTCCTAAATTGACGTATAGGCTTAATGAAATTTGAAGCAAGATGCCAAAGGGATTTTTAAAAAACAGAAACACATAAAATTATTCTAAAGTGCATGTAGGGGAGCCTGTGTAGCTCAGTAGTTGAGCACCAGCTTCCCATATACGAGGTCCCAGGTTCAATCCCTGGACTTGGTACCTATGAAAAATAAAATAAAACAAACAAAACTTTTTTTTTAAAAAAAAGTGCATGTAAATCAAAGTATTAAATGGGAGAAAACAATCTGCAAAACAAAGTTGGTGAGAATTTATTTCTAAGTGAAACAAAGACTTGTGTATGAGCTTCTATATATATATTTAAAGCCATAAAAGTATTAAAAAGAAAGTAAAAACAGAGAAAAATATTGTTACATTCCAGTGTGAATTACTATGAGTAAGAGTTGGTGCTGGGATTCTTGAAGGGAAAGATCAGAAATGATTTCATATTGCGAACCTCCAACTTTTGCAGTTAGGTTTCAGGCTTCTGAAAATGAAAATAAGTCAAAGTAGACTAATGTGTGAGAAATAGCTAGAAATCCAAAGTTTATTTTTCAAAATTACTTTTGAGTACCATTATAATTGCTGCTTTCACAAATATTTTGCTTCTCAATAAATGTTTTTTTTTTTCTATCTCCACCCCCAGGTACCATCCTTTGACTTTCTGTCTGAAAAACTCCAGTTTTACCAGAGACAGTTCAATGAAATCATTAGAGGAACATCTCTTGATCTAGTGTTTTTCAAAGATGCAATGACTCATCTTATTAAGGTTCTAACTACTGACTATTTACTGATCTAAAAAGAGCATGTCAAGGCTTAGTAAATTACATAGACAAACTTTTTTAGATAATAAATGTGTCATATCAGGAAGCCTATAAAAGAGCGTACATAGGTTGGGTCAGCTCACTGTCTCAGAAAGCAAAGACTTAATTGAAACCTCCTTATTTGAACCCACCTACATGACAGAAAATGTTTTTCAAGGACAAATTGATGATTTTTGTAGTGGTAATGGATTTAGTGATCCATCCAGATTTTCTTCCTAATCAGTGGTATTGATGCAATAGATGGATTTTTGGCAATGACTTTAACTGGTATAAGAAAAGCAATTCACAAGACTAAAGTCTGTCTAAGTCTTTTTTCTACAAATGCCCCCTCCCACCACTATAAGTAGAATTTTGGTACTTTAAAAAAAAAATTGTTGGAAGAGCAGCTCTACTATCCATTGAGTCTAAACACACACACACACACACACACACACAATAGTTTCGAAATAGAATATAGTAAAGCCAATTTGTCCTCTTTTCTCATGATGTAAATATAGACAGACAAGGAAAGATTTTGAACTGAATAAATCAATAAGAATCTTTAATTTAAATTTTTAATTTTTTAAATTCTGAGATATGCCGTTGCAAGGAAAAAGTCTAATGTAGTGTAGAAGCACAGGGTCAAAACTTGGCCCCATTTAGTTCAGTAAAATGTAAACATTTACATCCCATTTTCAAATAAATCCTATTTTATTTCAAAACAGATTTCACGAATAATTCGAACATCATGTGGAAATGCTTTGCTGGTGGGTGTTGGTGGTTCTGGAAAACAGAGTCTTTCGAGATTGGCCTCTTTTATAGCGGGATATCAGATATTCCAGATAACATTAACCAGGTAGGATAAAATAAAACATGTCTCAATCCCTCCCATGGGTAACCGTATCCTGACTTCTAAACCCACTGATTAGTTTTGCCTATTTTTGAACTTTATGTAAATGAAACCATACAGGATTTACTCTTTTTATGTCGTTTCTCTTGCTCAACACTGTGTGTGTGAGATTCATCCATGTTGCCACATGTAGCAATAAATTTGATCACTCTTATTGCTATATAATGTGTCGTTTTGTCACATATTGCCACAATTTATTTATCCATTGTACTGTTGATAAACATTTGTCCCCCATCCCCCAATTTTTGGTTATAACAAATAGAGCTGCTATGAATATTCTTGGGCATACCTGGTATACTCCTAGAGGTAGAATTGCTGAGTATAGGGGTATACTAGTTGATCTGCAAAATAGTTTTCCATAGTGGTTTGTTCAATTTACACTTCCCCCAACAGTGCATGACTGTTTCCATTGCTCCTTATTGTGAGTCTGTTTCATTTTAGCAATTCTGATGAGTGTGTAGGAGTAGCTCATTGTGGTTTCAGTTTGCTTTTACCAGGTGGATAATGATGTTGAGCACCTTTTCATCTCTTCTTGGCCATTTGGATAGACTTTTTTGTGAAGTGCCAGTTCAAGTCCTTTGCCCATTTTTCTGATTGGGTTGTGATTCTTTTTCTTATTGGTTGTTAGAAATTCTTTATGTATTTTGGATACAATTCCTTTGTCAGAGTATGTATTGCAAATATCTTCTTCCAGTCTTTGACTTGTCTTTTCACTCTGTTAAACAGACTCTTAATTTTAATAAAGCTCAAATTATCAAGTTTTTGCCTTTATGTTTAGTGCTTTTTGTACTCTGTTTAAGAACCTTTGTTTACTCTGAGTTCATTTATAAATACAATTCAGTGCTTTCACATTTAGAACTATAACCCACTTGGAGTTTATTTTCTTATAAAGTGTGCGGTAGGAGTTAAGATTATTTCTCAATATAGACATCCAATTGAGTCAGCTCTTTTTATCGAAAAGATCATCATTTCCTGCTATCACCGTGTCATTTTTGTCACAAACCACCTGGTCATATATGTGACTATAGTCTATTCCATTGTTTTGTTTATCTTTCTTTGCACCATTACCCACTGTTTTAATTACTGAAGCTTTTTAATATATCTTGACATTTGGTAGAGATATATGTTGTGTTTCAAGATTGTCTTGACTATTTGGCCCTTTATATTTCCATATAAATTTTAGATAACTTTGTCAATTTACACACACACATATACACATGATACCACTCTGTCTATCAAAACCATAGAAAATAAAAATTTAACAAGAAAAAAAATTATTTTAAAATTTAACAAGATGCAATTTACAAGAACATTTAAAAAGCATCAAATACCTAGGGATTAATTTAATTTAATTAAATTTTAAAATAAATTGTCAACATTTGAAAATTGGGAGGTTTCATATTTTTAAAAAACATATTTTTGACTTCTCTTGAAATAACCGAACATCTGGCAACATTGGGCCAACCTTCCCAACTGACTGGAGCTGAGCAGTGGCTGTCTGAGGATGGGACATGCACCTGCAATCCTCCAGTACACCAGAGACCCCACTAGTTCTGCTTCACTCATTGGCATTACCTACCTGATCCCTGAAGGTATCTGAGTTTGTGATCCTGAGGTAGGTAGTGTTGCAGGAATTGCATTCAGAAATGACAGAGGCCTAAATTAAGGCATATTAATATCCTTTAATTAATATCCTTAATTAAAGTGGGGATAGTGGAAGTCAGTGGGGACAGTTTATGTAGGCAGGACTGATAGGACTTAGCAACTGGATGGCAATATGGGGGTGAAGAAGAGGAAAAAAGAAAGAATCTAGGATTATACTCCAGTTATTCTAGTGGTATTTATCACATTGCATTAAAAAAAAATGCTTGTTCACATTTCTGTCTCCTTTACCAAGCAATAAGCTCTCTGAGTACAGACCATTGTAACTTCTATTTTATTTACCATTACTACAAAAATGGTAACTTTTTACCAACAATATACCAATCCTAAAAATATGTGTTGAACAAATAGAATAGAAGAGCAGTTTCAAAGGGATAAAATGAGAATTCAGTTCAGTACATGTTGTGTATGAGATGTCTGCAGAACATTCCAGTTTCTGTAGGTAGATTCATGGGTGTGAAGTTCAGGAGAGCATTCTAGAGATATCAATATGGAAGTCTCTGTGCAGAGAACATTTTTAAGGTCACAGGCAGTATAATTAGACAGCAGAGTGAGAAGAAAGGATGGCTGGGGAGTAAACTGTGGGGTCTCTCTCCCAATATGGAGAAAGGGAATGGAGGAGAAGTCAAACAGAGAGAAGGAAATCCAGAGCAATTTCCAGAAACCAAGGCAGTAGAGAGTTAGCCCAAGAATTGTGATTAAGTTAAGGTGTGAAAAGTGGCAGCTAGCAGTAATGTGACAAAACTTACAGTGAAGCGGATGCATGCAAAAGTCACATTGCGTTAAGGGAGTGAAGAAGCAGAAATAGCAAGTTTAGAAAATTTCTCAACCCAGAAATAAACCCTCACCTATACAGTCAACTGGTTTTTTGACAAACCTACCAAGTTAATGTTAACGGGACAAAACAATCTCTTCAACAAATGGTGCTGGGACAACTGGATATCTATAACCAAAAGAATGAAAGAGGACCCCTAACTCACTCCCTATACAAGAATCAACTCCAGATGGATCAAAGACCTAAATATAAAAGCCAGGACCGTAAAACTACTAGAAGAAAATATAGGGAAACATATTTAAGACCCTATGGTAGGTGGTGGTTTCTTGGACCTTACACCCAAAGCATGTGCAACAACAACAACAAAAAAACAGATAAATGGGACCTCCTCGAAATCAAACACTTTTGCACCTCACAGGACTTTGTCAAAAGGGTGAAAAGGCAACTTACACAATGGGAGAAAATATTTGGAAATCACATATCTGATAAGGATTTAATATCCAAGATATATAAAGAGATGTTACAACTCAACAATAAAAAAGATGAACGACCCAATTAAAAAAATGGGCAAAAGACTTGAATAGACATTTGCCCAAAGAAGAAATAAAAATGGCAAAAAAGCACATGAAGAAATGCTCAACATCACTCATGATTAGGTAAATGCAAATCAAAACTACAATGAGATATCATTTCACACCTATCAGAATGGCCACTATTAAAAAGACAGAGAACTACAAGTGTTGGAGAGGATGTGGAGAGATAGGAACACTTATTCACTGTTGGTGGGAATGCAGAATGGTACAGCCACCGTGGAGGACCCTGCAATACCACTACAGGGTATATACCCAGAAGAACTGAGAGCAGTGACACGAACAGATACCTGCACACTGATGGTCATAACGACATTGTTCACGATTGCCAAAAGTTGGAAACAACCCAGGTGTCCATCAACAGACGAATGGATAAACAAACTGTGGTCCATTCACATGATGGAATATTATGCAGCTGTAAGAAGAAATGAAGTCGTAAAGCATATGACAACATGGATGAACTTGGAGGACATTGGGTTGAGCGAAGCAAGCCAGACACAAAAGGACAAATACTGTATGACTGTATATATTGTGTAACATATTGTATGATTCAAAAAATGTTTTTATGTATCTAGTACATTTAACTGAGAAATGTATGTTTTTATTCAACTGTGTTTTCTTTTTAGTTTTAATTGTTTATATTTTCAATTATTAAATGTACAAAATAAAGGTAAAAAAAAGAAAATTTCTCAAAAATCTTGGCTATGAAAGAAAGAAATTAAAGAGCTCATGGCCTAGAGAGGGGTATGCTGTGACCGTGTCTGCATATTGCAAAGGAACACATAACAGTTTGTCTAAATTTTAAAAAGATCAGTCAAAATGGCAATGTGACTTCATTTCCTGGTTGATTCAGAGTCAGTGAGAGGATTACTCCAAAAGCACCATGTGCAATGCAACTGGAAAAAGACCTCGAATAAAAGGGGGGAAAGGTAAAGACAAATGAGTTTATATGGCTAAGAGGCTTAGAGTGAGTCGGGAGGTCATCCCAGAGGTAACGCTTATGCATATCTCAGCAGGATCTCATAGACTTTCAAAGTGGATACCACCTCAAATAGTGGGGCTCCTGAGTGCTCTGGAGACACCCAGGTGCTATGGTCAGGCCAGATAGCTCTGGAGTTTACTGCCTTGCCACTGTGCCCTGCTTTGGAGTTTGTGCTCCTGAGAGTGACAGAGTTGGACTCAATTATGGCTTCCCTACACATGGCTCATCTGTCCCTTCTATTTAAACCTATACTTGGTGCTGGAGTTTGTAGGTGTGTGTACAAGAGACTGGAGTCTTTGGGCTGTCCACGTGCCAGCTGGGCCCAGAACCTCAGTGGCATTGCAACACCTACTCTCCAGTTTATTGGACTCCCTCAGGACAACTAACAAGGAGGTAAGGATTGACAATCACAATACCA
>PVKH010029313.1:0-12679 GCA_004027955.1 Chaetophractus vellerosus | reverse complement strand
CCTAAAAAGTGTAAAAGATGAACAAAATCAAGTGTCAGCAAGGTTGTGAGCAATTGGAACTCTTATACGTTGCTGACGGGAGTTTAAAATGTTACAATCACTTTGGAAAACTTCTTGGTGATATCTAGTTATGCTAAACATACATACTTTTCCTAAATATATGGCCAAGAGAAATACGTTTTTACATCCACCAAAAATATTCACAAGAATGTCTACAGCAGCTTTATTCATAATAATCAGAAACAGGAAATAACCCAACTATCAATCAACAAGAATGGATAAATAAACTGTGGAAAATCATATACTTGTGATACACTTATACATGAAATATGACACAGCAATACAAACAACATAGATAAATCTCAAAGAAGATTTGAGCGAAAGAAGACAGACAAAGATGAGTACTTACTGTAAGAGTCAGGAACAGGCAAAAGCGTTCTATGGAGACAGAAATTAGAATCCACCTCTTGGAAGTGGATGGGTGTTGAATGAGAAGGAAGCTTGTGGGCATATCTCGGTCTGGGCGATGGTTACATGGGTGTATACAGTTGTAAAAATCCACTGAGTCACATACTCAGTGCACTTCACTGCAGTCATGTTATACCTCAATTTTAAAAAGAGGGAGAAAGAGCCTATTTGGGAAATTTAAGATGCACTTCAAATGTTTCTTTCCCTTTTTAAAAAAGTCTTATAACAATTTTATTTATCCTCCAAGAAATTTTGATGCCTCTGATTGAATTGGGGGATGTCCACAAGCAAGAGAGCATGTAAGAGACTTTCTTGCTACATTTGGTGAGACGTGTACGTACCAAAAAAGGTGGTGGAAGGGTGAGAAGAGGAACCCATCCTCCATCCTCATCAGGCTGACCTTTGTTGCCCCAGTGCTCTGCACACACAACACACAATGGCAAATCAACATTTGCTGATTTACTGAGTCTTTTTAAGCAGATTTGGCCAGGTTAAAGTCAAAGGAAACAAGTATGATTGCTTCAAGATGCACATACCTATTTCAGGAGATCCTGTAGCGGACCTCTTTCTCCCTTCCATGCAGATGCAGAGGTAGGTGCTTGGCTCAGCTCAGCTCCTTGATTTTCTGTGCTCTGAAGCCCACACTCAGCTTCGTATTGATCAGGATAGCTCTGGGTTCACCTGACTGTAGCCTCTCTGGCCGGGGAAAGTCCCTTCGATTTAAAACTCACTGGCATACCTCCCACGGCCCCTCCTGCTTTGCTTGGTGGCCTCTGGGTAAACTAGAGATGCTAGATTTGAACAATCCCATCAGCAGCAGACAAGCTTATCTCAGTCTAGCCACAGACTTAAAAGTACCTGCACTTTATGTTTTGGAAAATCCACCCTGTGTCTACAGAAAGGAACATCCCCTCCCATGAACTTCTAATAAATATCTGGAAGATCTCAAGGAGTGAACCTTGGCTGACCCACTTGCGTACATCTTTGAAATCTCTCCCTTCCGCACTTTCTGTGGAGCTGGGCGAGCGGTCTGAAAACCCTTGAACACTTTCATGAACCATAAATTCAGAAAACTGTTAGTTTGGGGATTTGAGGAACAGATTTCAGGAAGTAGCAAGGAATAATCATGTTTTGGGTCATTTCATCATTGTCCATTCCCAGGGGTTTACATATGTTCTCTGCCTGTATCCCTACAGATCTGCATTTCCTGTTGGAAGGAACAGAACCAAGTCAGTATTCAATTTGCAAATGATATTCATCAAAATTGTATTTTAAGTGACAGCTCTTGGTAATGTGGGGATAGCTACATGTCTCGCAGAAGATCTATTCTGTCTGCTTGAATGTGAATGTAAAACAATGTATGTCTTCTCTGCATAAAGAATCATCTCATAAATATATATTCCTTTCCCATATGGCACATCTTTCCAGCCCTCGCTACATGTGCATGCAGAGCAGAGAGCAGTAGCTTTGAGCTGTGCGACCCAATTCATGTTACTTTAGGAAACCAAACATGACCTTAGCTCAGTCATATTTAAAACACATAGATTCTATGTTTTGCAATTGTGAAATGAAAATTCTTTGCTTGATGAATTTATTTCACATCTCTATATGATGGAATCAATGGAGATAGTGATAATTAGGGGGGAACTCATTCATTGACCTCCGAGAAGAATTCACAGAATTTGTAGGGTTTGAGTTCCAGTCTGGAAGTAGAATCTTTTTGTTGTTTGAACTTGTTTATTTTGGTCAAAATGTGACAACAGAGAGAAAAGGGGATTAGTATGTTTTTTGATTGACTTCAAAAAGCACCTTAGGTATCAAAATGATCATATAAAACAGAATAGCTTGATTTTAAAAATTGACAATTTGATATTTTTAAAACTCATATTAGCTAACGGTTTTTAAACACAAATAATCCTTACTAATTATTGAAAACACTGGGGCTACCCTGGTAACAAAGACTTAATATTTCTACATTAAATAGCACCTCTATCACCACTCTGAAAAACAGAGTAAGAAATATAGGCGTCAGCAAGAATTATAAGGACATGTTAAGGCTGAGAATGCAAACTGGCCGCCAATGGGTAGACTCTATTGTGCAGTCATGTTTTATTTGACCCATAGAACATTTAAAATGTTTTTGAATTATTTACCAGAATTTAAAAATAGAGCAATTTGACCTAAAAGTTAAGATTTCTAGCTTCCCTCGACAAGTCAGAAAATCTGATTCCTGCAGGGTAGCCATTAGCAGCAGCTGAGGGCAGGCTGCCTCTTCAGATGGAACACGGTCCTCCCGTTTGCGAGAGCATTCTCCCGAGCTGCTGCCATCAGTCACATCTCCTGCCTGGTCCCTCTAGGCTTTGAGTGTACATGGTCCATAGTTAGGACTAGAAAACAGCAGTCTCCTTAAGAAAGATAGGAAGGATTTCTGCTCTGTGTCCTTCAAATGAAAAAACAATACAAAACAAACAAACCAAAAAAAAAAAAAAAAAAAACCACCTCTGGATTATTTAAGGTTTGAATAACTCTCAAATGCAAGTTTCTTTTGCTTTACCATCACTCTATCCCAGATCCCTAGCTTGTTGTTCACAGATGCTTTCTCAAAGGGGCAGAAGAAACACAGGAAGCCATATCTCTGGTCAATACTTTAGGTCTTGATACAGCTGTTAAAGATAGATGTCCCTTGAAGACAAAATTGAATTTTGGAATTAACTGTGAAAATTAATTTTCCAAGTTCTACCCTTAGCCACTGAGAAATGAGACTTGCATGTTTCACAGGTACATTTGATCATTGTCTGGAATCTTTGGTAGACACAGATAGCAATTGCCTCTGTTGGTCTAAGTTTTGGGTTGGTGGAGACATGTTCCTAAGGAGAACAAGATAATGAGATCAAGCATGGCCTGGACCAGTCACATTAAGACCACAGAAAATAGCTTTAAATCAAGCCAACCATCTTGCATACGTAAACTGTTTATCATAAGGAAAGGAGAGGTTAGACAGTGTGGCTGAATCATGGCATAAACCCTTCCCTATCATGAGTAAATGACTAAGAACAGTGTAAGCAGAAAGGTGCCATCCTATAATCAGGTCCACTTATTATTATTATTATTTTTTTAAAGATTTATTTATTTTATTACATATCTCCCCTTCCCCCCCGTTGCGGTGACGCGCCGAGACTTGGTCACTGCGCAGGCGCGGCTTTTCCCCGCCCGTGGGCGGCCTCTGCTTCCATCACGGCCGGCTCCAGTTCGCGGGTGGCTGGCTGCGCTCCCTTCACAGGCGACCTGCCCTGCCCATGGCGGCTTTTGCCCTGTCCGTGGCAGCTTCCCGCCCTGCCCACGGCGGCTCCGGCCCGCCCATGGCGGCTTGCCATTCTCAAGGCGGTCTGCCCGCTAGGAGAGGTCCCCGGGAACCGAACCCAGGGCCTCCCATGTGGCATCCCAGCGCGCTCTTTTATCCACTGAGCTATCTAGCCGGGCCCAGGTCCACTTATTTATGGTTTGTTTTATACCTCATCTGCTGTCCCCTTGGATTTGAATAAATTGGCTAGGACTATGCCAAATGTCTAGCCCACTTATATAACTTATAAGATGGCCATAGTTACATCTTAGAATAAGTTCATATAATATTAGAAGTACACCACAGCCACGACTTAGGGCACCTAGATCAAGCTGGCATGTGGATTGATGTTAGTAGAACTCAATGCTAAACATAAAAGCTGATGCCCAGAATTTGCCAAGATTCTCCTTCCTGGCATGACTAGAATCAGTGTTTGATCATAGGATCCCTTTCCCTCCATCTGAAATCTATGCAGACAAGACCCATCGCTACCACCATATGAGAAGGATACGGTCATCTCCTTTACTTGTCTTCTCCTTGATCTTTCTTGAGCCCTGATCTTCTTAACATTTCTCCTCAAAAAATTCCCTGAAACTGCCCCTTCCTCTCCATTGTGCAAAAGTTCAGGTATGGGCAGCCCTGGGTGTCTCTTTTCGATGAGAGTTCTGGGGGCATGGCAAAAATACGGGTGTGGAAGTTAGTCCCTGCACAGATTAAACGTTTTGAATTGCCTTCATGATTGATGTCATCTATTTGTTTCCCCATCCTAGATTTATTCAACTTACTTATTAAATAAATATTTATTAGCCAAGTATTTCAGGCCAGATATAATTCATGAGCCATAACATTTAGATTAATCAGCTACTTTTTCCGCAATATCTCCAAGGTGATGGCTAATTTCATGTGTCGACTTGGTTACATTATGGTGTTGAGTTGTTTGGTTGCACACTGACCTGCTTGTTACTGTGAGGGTATTTCATAGATGGGATTTGCATCTATAATTAACTAGTTGCATCTACAATCAACAAAGAAGACTGAGACTACTCTCAGCAATGTGGGGAGTCTCTTCATCCAATCACTTGGAGGTCTTAAAATCCAGAACTGAGGATTTCAGAGGTCAGAAGAATTTCTGCCTCAACTTTAGCATTGACTCTTCCCAGAATTTCCAGTCAACCAGCTTTCCCTGGGGAATTGGGACAAAGGACTTCAATTTCACCTTTGTCAGAGTTTACAGCTTGCAACCTACCCTACAGAGTTTGGACTTGCCAGCCCCCATAGTTGTGTGAGCCAATTCCTTCTAATGTATCTCTTTATTTCGTTTCTTTGCAGAAACGAATATAATATATCCAGGGATAGAAAAACAAAACAAAACAAAACAAAACAAAACAAAAACCCTCACTCTGTAACCCTTGCTGGTATACTATCTTCCATATAATGATGTACTTTTTCATGGCTAGTAAAACTTTTTTGTACTATATCATATCATATTTATCAACTTAACACAACCCATTAATTTTTTTTCTGCCTCTGAAAGCATTTCTCAACAATATATCGTGGATAGCAATCAAATCACCATTTGGATGTTGTTTTATTTTCTTTCAAATTAGTTGAATCCATTTAGTAGAAATCTTTTTGGGAGGTGCCTTATCCCTAGAGGAGGAATAAAGTAATTCCTTTATTATTTTTAATATTAGTTTCATCCAGAAATGCAAATTTGCTATTTTGTCAGTATAACTTGTTATATATAAACCAGGCATTTCTCAGGGATAGTGTTTTTGTTGTCAGCTTTCCCAGACTGTATCAGTAGTCACCACAATTGTCTAGAGTTGCAGAAGGATCTATATAAGTCAAGAGGTTACAACCAATTAAGCTACCAGCTGAGGAGTCAGGGAGGAGTCAGATAAGGAAGCACAGTGCCATTGTAAGGCCGTCCCCAGCATGATGAGGACATCAAAGCATGGGGCTGGTGTGTATGACTCAGCCTCCTCAGTAATTCAGATCTACAGGAACTCACTTTAATGAGGCTCTTTGTGCAACCACAGGACCCTTCAACAAAGACATCTTGCAGGGCCTCCCATAACTCAGCTGCACAATGGAGAGAAAGAGAAAGTTGTTGGAGATGTTGAACATCAGAATGTAGACACAAGAAAGGCCAAGAGAAGCAGGGGAGAAGGGCGTTCTTCCACCCTTCTCTCGGTGTGGATGCTTGACTACTTTGAAACTTACTGTTAGAATAGGGTCTGATGGATCTTGAGGTTATAGTGAAAGCTAATTATTAGTGATTTTATTTAAAGATAAACCCCACAGAGAAACAGAATACTCAACGGAGAAATAAGTGTCTATCAATTTGGTCCCCAAACTCAATAGCCACTTATACCTGTTTTTATGAATGTACCTCTTGCTTAAAAGTCACATGGAAAGTGATTGAGACAAACATGCAGGTGAGAAGCCCCAGAAGCAATTTCCATACCACACAGCACGAATAGGAAGAACACATAGAGCTTATTTCAGCCTTAACCCCGAGCAACAGTCTGGCTAGCTACCAAGGACTAGACTTAATTTTTACCCTTGAGTATAAATTAGTCCAACACATTGGCTGCAGGGCTCCAGAGCTCAGCTCAAACTCAGCTTGCCTGAACCCCAGCATGCACTGCAGCCAAGTCTCTTAAGCCCACCAGCTAATTAAGCTAACTTCCTGAAGGGAAAATTTCAGATGCAGGGGGGTTGTATCATCGACATAAACGAAATGCTACTGAGATGGTAGGCAAGAGAAAGGGCCGTAACTTCTCTGTAAGTCTCAGGTACAATTCAATTCCTGAAGTACACATTTATCTAGCCACCCCTAGGGCAAAAGTCATGTCTAAAGCACAGAAATTACTTTAAGTAGTTATATTTTTGTTAGAAAAGGTTGTTCAAGAAAAGAACTATGTTTGTCTGACTAAAAATGTTCTGCTCAAAACATCTGTCCTAAAAAATGCTCAGCCCCAAACTGTATCAGAATCATTAGGCCAATGTTAAGTATAATTGCATTCATTACTCATCTCATGGAGGAGAAACTAAGTTACCATCCTGACATTGTTGCCTTTTCACATAGTGGGACATTCAACAGGAGAATTATAGTTGAAACAGAAAACAGTTACATGGAAAAGAACCTCCCTAACCAGCAAGACACCTTAAAACAATCTGAAACATTGCTATGTTAGGAAGTGCTGTAGAATAATAGTGTCATCAATGAAACAGTGGTCAAGGGTTTGGAAAAAATATCAACTATTTTTCATTGGCAGACTTGCATAGTGCTTTTCACGTGAAACATGATGATGGCTCTTGGTTCTTTTGACAACCTCATAAGGAAAGAAGAATACATTACTAACCGTTAAAGCTGATTGGGAAGAAGTCAGTGATCTGGTGTCAACTGGAGGGGAGTCCTAAGGGGCAACCTACAAAATTCCACTAGATGCCCTTCTAATCAACATTCAATTTGATTGGGAAAAGAACCCAATGAGCCTTTCTGCAGATAGTTGAAAAGAAAGAAATCTGTACAGTGAAAGGTAAGGTTAAATATAGCTAAAAAGGTTTGACAAATTAGAGGAGGAAACTGAAATGAGTAAATTGAGGTGACAAAAAGACAAATTGTAAAATGTTAATGAGGTAGAGAATGATCAAATTCACAGCACAGCAGCAGTCAGTGAGACACTGAGAAAAGACCGGAGATTTACAGTCAGTGATAAGCTGGACGCACGTGAATGATGTTGCCTGCCCTGAGCTGCTGTGTGGAGGTACTGTGCGGCGGATGGCAGCCTGGCCATACATCCTCACCTGGGACTGAGCTGAAAAAGCAATTGACGTTGTAAAAGGTTTAAGATATCGATGCACAGAGAAAATTGAAAGAAAAAAATAAACACAAAACACGAGTATACCTAGGCAAGAGGAAAGAAGGCCGATAAGTAGGACTTTTGCAATTTCATAGGTATCTGTACCCCCCCCATATTATCTATATATAGAATCAATAAAATTTCACCCTTGTGTGCCTTTTTAAAAAAATCAATAGACTTTATTTTTAGGACAGTTTTAGACTTACAGAAAATTGAGCACATAACACAGAGTCTTCCGACATACCCTTCTGTTACCGTTCACAATAACTTCTATTATTAACATCTTGCATTAGGTTGGTACACTTGGTATAATTGATGAATCAATATTGATACATTATTAACAATTAAAGTCCATAGTTTACTTAGAGTTCCCTCTTCATATTGTTTTGACAAATGCTAATGCCATGCATTGACCATTACAGTATCATACAGAATAGTTTTGCTGTCCCGTAAATCCCCCGTGCTATACCTTCCCTCAAAATCCCTGGCAACCACTCACCTTTTTACTGTCTATAGTTTTGCCTTTTTCAGAATGTCACAGAGTTGGAATCAGACACTTTGTAGCATTTTCAGACTGGCAATAGGCACTTAAGTTTCCTTCATTTCTTTTAGTGGCTTGATAACTCATTTCTTTTTATTGCTGAATAATATTTCGTTGTATGGATGTACCGGTTTGTTTATCCATACATCTTTTGATGGACATTTTGTTTGCTTCTAGTTTTGGAAATTATGAAAGCATCTATAAACATTCATGGAAAGATTTTTTGGGTGGACATAAGTTTTCAACTCATGTGGGTAAATACCTAAGACAGAGATTGTTGTATCATATGGTAAGAATATGTCTAGCTTTGTAAGAAACTGTCTTCTAAAGTGGCCGTCCCATTTTGCCTGACCACCAGCAATGAAGGAGCTCCCCTGTGGCTCCACATCCTTGTCATCATTTGGCGTTTTAATCATTCTAAATATATTTGTAGTGGTATCTCTTTGTTTTAATTTGCAATTTCCTAATGACACACGATGTTGAGCATCTTTTCATATGCTTGTTTGCCATCTGTATATCTTCTTTGGTGAGATGTCTTTGCAGATCTTTTGCCCATTTTAAAATTGGATTCTTTGTTTTCTTATTGTTGAGTTTTAAAAGTTCTTTGTAAATTTTGGATACAAGTTGTTGTTGTTTTTTAAATCAGTTATGTGGTTTGCAAATATTTTCTCCCAGTCTGTGGCTTGTCTTTTCATCCTCTCAACAGTGTCTTTTGCAGAGCAGAAGTTTTTTATTTTAATGAAGTCCAACTTATCAATTTTTTCTTCCACAGATTGTGCATTTGGTGTCGTACCTAAAAACTCATTGCCAACTCCAAGTTTACCTAGATTTTCTCCAATGCTATCTTCTAGAAGTTTTATAGTTTCAAGTTTTATTTACATTTAGGCCTATGATCCATTGTGAGTTAATTTTTGTGAAAGGTGTAAGGTCAATGTCTAGATAACCATTTTTGCATATGGATGTCCAGTTGTTCCAGCACCTTTTGCTGAAAATACCATTTTTCTCCATTGAATTGTCTTTGCTCTTTTGTCAATATCAGTTGATATATTTGTGTGGGTTTATTTCTAAGCTCTCTATTCTGTTCCATTGATCTACTTGTCTCTTCTCTCTCCAGTACCACACTGTTGATTATTGTAGCTTTATAATAAATCTTGAAGTCAGGTAGTCAATCTTCTGACTCCTTTCTTCTTCTTGAGAATTGTTTTGGCTATTCTGAGTCTTTTACCCTTTCATATAAACTTTTGAATCTGTTGATATGCACAAAATAACTTGCGGAAATTTTGATTGGGACTCTGGTGAATCTATAGATCAAGTGGGGAAGAACTGACAGCTTGACAATATTGAGTCTTCCTACTCATGAACACAGAATATCTCTCCGTTTATTTAGATCTCCTTTGATTTCTTTCATCTGAGTTTTGTAGTTTTCTTCATATAATGGGTTTTATACATATTTTGTCAGGTTTGTTCCTAAGTACTTCTTTTTTTGGTGCTAACATAAATGATATTATGTTTTCAGTTTCAAATTCCAGCTATTTATTGCTGGTACACAGGAGAGAAATTGACTTGTATATTGACTTTGTGTTCTATAACCTTGCTACAATTGCATATTTTGTTGTTGTTGTTGTTGTTTGTTTGTTTAGTTGATTCTTTGAGATTTTCTAAATAGATAATCATGTTATCTGAAATCTAAAATAATTCTATTTCTTCCTTACCATTCCATATATCTTTTCTATTCTTTTCTTTTCTATTGCATCAACGAGGACTTCCAGTACAATATTGAACAGGAGTGGTGAGAGAAGGCATCTTTGCCTTGTTACCAATCTTAGGGAGGAAGTATCTAGTTTCTAACCATTAAGTATGATGTGAGCTGTAGGTTTTTGTAGATATTCCATATCAAGTTGAGGAAGTTCAGATGCATTATTTTTCAAATGTATGCATGTGGAAGCATGATGACATCAAGAACCATGAAGGGTCTGTAATTTTTTTACTTCATTACCAAACTAATTAGTTAGCCTGCTACAATTACATGGAAGCTGGCAGAGGACATGAGACTCATGGTTCAGAGACAAGAGACACTTTATTACTCATGTAAATAGCAACAGCCAAAGTATCATAATATTCTTGTGTCCATTCTCTGAGTCTCAAGTCCCACAGGCCAACATGATGAGAACCAGTGGATGCCTGCATATGTAGTTGCGTTACAGGAGAGGAATTTCAAACTTGGGAAACCTGAATCTTTATAGTGGGTTGCCAAAACATCTACCTCTCTAACCTCTTGCTGTAGAGGGAGGCATCATGTCTATCTTCCAAGACTGATTGCTATACCATTATCCTTGAAAAGATAGTCTCGCCAGTTGCTTCTGCTTGCAAAATATGTGGAAATGTAAGAGACTCATAGAGGTCCTACAACAGATGATTGAAACACAATATTTTAAAAAAAGCTCCACTGAATATATAGAAATTTTGCAACACTCTAATTTTTCCATCAATGAATACAGAAAAGTACAATTCATTAGCTTGTATTTCCATCCTGGATATTCTTTGAACCTTAGTTGGGCAAGAGTACTGGGCATGGCAGTGACCACAAATCTACCAGTAACAAATAATCCCTTTTTAGCTAAAAATGCCTCATCTGAAGCTCCTGCCCCTGATAAGTGGTGCCCCTAATCCAGGATGGCCAACAAGAAGCTCTTTGTCTCTAGAAATATTGGTAATTATCCAAGGGGAATCAAATAACTCCACCTCTAAAACTGGATCAACAGATTGCTGAAAGAATAGGCCAGTTAGTAATGAGAAGAGAAAGATGTAGATACTCAGAAAGACCCATCCCCATGAGAAAGACCAGGTGGGCCAAGAAAGAAAGAGACATGAGATAGTCCCTTGAGCTACTGCAGACCCTCACAGATCTCCTGTTTCAGGTCCAGCCCCAGAATGTCTTTTTCTTTACCCAACTCCTTATTTCTTCTCTTTTTCCTTTTCTTTACTTTCTGTTAAAAATGTCTTTTGAGTATAGCATACACATAGGAAAAGACACATATCATGTTATCAAACAGAACTCACCCATATAGCCAGCACCCAGATCAAGACACATAACATTCCCAGCACCCAGAAGCCTCTAACATGTTCCTTTCATTTGCACTAACACCCGCCCTCAAGGGAACTATTCTGACTCCAAAAACAGATATATTTTGCCTATTAGCAAATACTCTTTGGTGACTGGATTTTTCCTTCTCAATATTGTGTTTGTGAGATTTATCCACATTGTTGCATGCAGTTATGGATTATTTATCCTCATTGCTGTACAGTTTTCCATTTCTGGATATAACACAATTTATTTTTTATTATTCTACTGTTGATGGCCATTTGGGTAATCTTCAGTTTGGGGGTATTTTGGATAGTTTTGCTCTGAATGTTATAGTATGTCTTTTGATAAACATATGAGTGAATTTCTGTGGGGCACATCTCAATAGATTAAATGAATGGATCATATGGTATGCATATATTCAGCTTTAATACATGCTGTCAAACATTTTTCCAAAATGCTTGTACCAATTTACACTTCTTGGAAGTATATGTAAGTTTGATGGCTCAATAAGCTTGTCAACGTGATATTTTCCATCTTTTTTCATATTAGCCATTCTAGTAACTATAAACAGTTTACTAAAGAATGTTAAGGACAGTGGGATATACAAATGAAGTGTTTTTCATCTTTCCAAGCCCTGTTTTCAACCATGCTGTCAAATCCTACTTTCCCATCACTTTAATGATATGTTGGGCACATCCCATAACTTTTGGGTCATTTTCAGTTATGAAAACTTATTTTCATTAAGTTTAAATCTCTATCTGATTCAGAGGTCTCCCCCTCCTCAAGTCCAGGTGAGACTCATGGCATAAGGGGCTTTGAATGGAGGGGCATATGGTCTGCTCCTTACAACTCTTCTCCCTTGCCTGGGTCCTGGTTTCAGTTTGGGAGCAAGGAAGTAGGATGGAGTTTAAATATTGTCTTGCTAATTAGCTGTATGAACTCCAATCATCTCTTTGCTAGCTGTGGCTGCTTTTCTGGCTACCACTGGCTTACCACCAATCCCCTCCATGGCCAGTGTCAGAGGCAGACTCTGCCGCAGAGATGCACATTGAGTTCTATGGAAGCCTGTCTGGTCTTACTGTGACATCAAAGATCTAGCTGTGGCTCGACCTCTTCCACTGCCTCCCCCACCCTGCCCCCAGCTCTCAACTCCAGTGTTTTGCCTATCAGCCATTTGCTGCTGGGATCCCCTTGACAGCAGACAGTCCTCTTAAGTGGGAAACTGACCATGCAAGTCAAGTCCAGGTCCTTTCCACTGTCCCCAAGGGACACCTGGGAATCTCATATGGCATCAGGAATGCAGAGTGCTCCACCGCTGCTCCTTCTCCCTTTGCCATCTCTCCTCGGTCTCTTTTCTTTGCTTACGACAGCAC
>PVKH010029312.1:0-12709 GCA_004027955.1 Chaetophractus vellerosus | reverse complement strand
AGAATGTAATTTTAATGTGAAGGGATGCTAATGTGTTTCCAGGAAGGCTAGTTCTTTGTTCATTACCTTTATTTTCCCCACTTATCAACTGAGTAAAATGCTCAGAGGGATGCATTTTACTTAGAAGAGGAGGTCCAGACATGATTTTAGTAGAAACATTATCAACAAATGGCAGTGATTCTGTCTGTATAGGGCCCCATACAAGATTCCCCTTGGTGTGTAAGGCGTACATGTCCCCTGACACACACACACACACACACACACACACACACACACACCTCAAAGGAAATCATAATCAAAGAGAGAAGGTGCACGTTTTCAGTTTTAAGAATAAATGCATTCTTGGTAGGCATAGCCAGCTCTAGCCCCTCACCTGAGTTTCCTGGATAATTCTGATTTCTTAATAATGGATTGTTTTGTGAGGCTCATTTAGTCACTCCCTCTGCCAGGCAGCCTAATTGCATGAGCTCTGTGAACCATACAGCAGAGTTTCCTAAAGTATGTAAAATATGTCACTGTTTATATACAAGGCATACACAGGAAAATATTTTATCTATCTTAGCTTGTATTAATTTTTCAAAACCAAAATCAGAGCAGCAACCAATTTAACTGGTATTTTCTTTGTTTTTTTTTTTTTTTTTTTTTTTTTTGCAAAGGAAGAGGCTGTGAAAAACAGATGGATTGGTTTCCAGTGCCATAAAAAAAGATAATTCAGGTTGTCTTTACATTTGGCAAACATTAGGGAATCCGTCCATAAATGACTGTGTTGTGGATGATGCCGACAGAGAGAAAGACTCTACAGCTTTGAAAATAAGTCTCGTCGGAATGTAAGGTGTTAAAAACAAATGGCAGTGCACGCAGTAGGTGTGAGCAGTGTCATAGAGTGCTTTCACTAGCAATACTGTATTTGGTTTTCAGGGATTCATTAATTCAACAAACTTCTGTTGTGTGCCAGGCACCATTATGACTTATTCCATTTGCCTTTGAGAAAACCAAGGCTCAGAGAGAAATGACCAATTCCCACTTCTCTAGATAACGCTAGCCCAATCCTCTGCGTCCTCTACTCTTGACATAAACAATATTCTCTTAGTTCCTTTGTGGAGTTACTACCACTGCCTTCCAAGACTTCCTTCAGATCACAACTGAATATCTCTAGGATGTGGCCCTGATTCATTAGTTAGATGAATAAATGGGAATTTGCCAAGGGAGACTTGGTTACTTTGCGTTTTCTCAATCTATGGGAGTTATATTTAAGTGAGGTAACCCGTTATGAACATAGATGAAAATATTTATTCTTACTGTCTCTACCCTGCCTTCCTTATTGCACTTATCATTGATTTTCCATTTTATTAAATATTCCCAGGAAGCTACAGCACAGGGCAATAAAGTATTAAATGCAAAGGGCCGGGCAGAAATGGAAACAATTGGAGCTGCAGCACCAAGGAGTCAGGCCTGTATTTTTGAGATATCATGTCAATTGGATTAGGTGCCTCTGGTGGCACAATTATCAAATTGATGCATTTTTTTCTGGAAGGCCTGCTTGGAGAGAATGTGAGTGTACTTTTGTTTTACATTTTCCCCGTTAGAATCAGTGAAGGTGAGATTTTGCTGCTGGGACTGCGTATAATGCGACGGAGAAATATAATCAAGATAATGGACATGAGGCAAAATTTTAAGGAAATATCAAAAAAAATAAGAGTGCTTCCATTTTCTGTTAAGTGAATGTAGTGATGTTCTTGAATTCACTATAAGAAGTTGTAAATGGTGCATGAAATGAAAAATTCCCGGTGGTCTCCTGGGGATACAGAGAGCGCTACGCTCTGCTCCTGGCTATTTGCGTGGATTATTTTCTCTATTCCAACATAAAGAAAATCATTTTTTAAAAATTAAGTGTGGCTAGGTTTTCTTGGCAGCAGAATCCACCCTGGGTTAATTATTATTTTAATGCTTGATAATGATCTGCAAATTCACAAAATATGTGGGTCCTTCATAATTTAGAAGCACAGCCCATGGTGACTGCCCACCCAAGCTGATACCTGTTTTTTTGTGTTGGTATTTTTCTTGTTTTGGTTGCTTTCTTTTCCTTGCATATTATTCAGGGATCTCCAAGATTTATTGAGTGAGAGCCTGGGGAACAATATGTAGGGGGTTTATATATCTGAGCGACAATGATATATGTATATCTGTGAATTTCCAGTTAGCACCATATTCCCAAAGTGTGGCCTAAGGTCTAGGGGAGAGGCAGCTGAGAGAGATGGGCATGATCTGCTTTCGGCCCCATCTCTAGCAAGGCTGGTGTGAGACGCTTACATTTTTCTCTGATTTTCACAACTGCCAAACAAGATGTGGATTATTGTTCTTTCTCACAAGTGTTATAGTCGTCGCTCAGAGAGGGTTATGAACTTTCCCAAGGTCCACACAGCTAGTGAGGAACAGACCCAGGCTACAAAGTGTGGTCACTTTTACCTGTGTGAACCACTCCAGTTTCACAAAGCCAAAGAAATTCCGTATGAAAATGTAATAATGCAAAACATATTATTTAACTAGGGATAGCATCTCTTATTCAGTCTTTCATTAAAATGACCAGTCTCTATTGAGGGTAAAAGGAAATCCCCATACCTGTTTGTTATTTCTGAAAGATGGCTTATGTCTTACTACAGCTTTCCAAACTTGTCATTTAAACCCTGTATCATGTTTTTAAAAAATCAGTGCATTCCCCTGTACTGTTAGTTTATATTTAATGCCACCAGGTTTAGACACATCCTCAGCAACAGTATCTGTGATATTGTGTTTTGGAAGCTGTTTGGTTATTTATTATTAGAGAAGTTGTGGGTTTACACGATAATCATGCATAAAATCCAGGATGCCCATACACTACCCTACCTCCCCACCTTGCACTGGTGTGGGACATTTGTTATGGTTGATAATAGAGCATTTTTCAGTTGTATTATTAATTAAAGTCCATGGTTTAACTTAGTTTTCTTGTTCGGTAGGGTAGTTCCATAGATTTTTTTTTTTTTAACTTTTATTCTCTTACCTTATATACAATGTAACATTTCCCCTTTTAATCAGATTCAGGTATATATTTCCGTGCTGTTAATTGTGTTTGCAATGTTGTACTACCATCACTGCCATCCATTACCAAACATTTCCATCACTCCAGATTGGAATCCTGCACATTTTAAGCCTTAACTTCCCATTCCCTATCCCCACCCCATCCCCTAGTAAGCTATATTCTAGAATCTGACTCTATGAGTTTGCTGATTCTAATTATTCCAAATCAGTGAGATCATACAATATTTGTCCTTTCGTGTCTGGCTTATTTTACTCAACCTGTTGCCTCTAAGCTTCCTCCGTGTTGCCACATGTATCAAGACTTCATTCCTTTATATGGCTAAATAATATTCCTTTGTATATACATACCACAGTTCATTTACCCGTTTATTGGTTGATGGACACTTGGGTTGCTTCCATCTTTTGGATATTGTGAATAAGGCTGTGATGAATATCGATGTGAAAGTATCTGTTTGAGCCTGCTTTCAGTTCTTTTGGGATATTCCTCTCTGTGGGATTGCTGGGTCATATGGTAGTTCCAACCTTAGCTTTCTGAGGAACTGCCAGGCTGTCTTCTACCTTAGCTTTCTGAGGAACTGCCAGGCTGTCTTCTGTAGCTGCTGTACCACTTTACATTGGGGCCCAGTGAGTGTTTCTGTTTCTCCGCATCCTTTCCAACACTTACTCTTCATTTTTTTAAATAGCAGCCACTCTCGTGGGTGTGAAATGGTATCTCATGGTTTTGATTTGCGTTTCCCTGATAGCTAATGCTGTTGAGGATCTTTTCCTGGGCTTTCTGGTCATTGTGTATCTTCTGTGGAGAGATGTCTATTCAAGTTGTTCGCCCATTTTTTAATTGGGCTTTTATATTTTTGTTTTTAAGTTGAAGGATTTCTTTATATATTCTGGTATTAATGCTTTATTTGATGGGTGCTCCCTCCACGTCAATATTTTGAAAAAGTTTGAGCAAAATTGGAATTAAGTCTTGGAATGTTTGATAGAATTCCCTTGTGAAGACATCTGGTCCTGAGGTTTTCTTTGTTAGAAGGCTTTTGATGACTGAGTGAATCTCATTACTAGCAATTGGTTCATTGAGACGTAGAATTTCTTCTTGAGTTAATGTAGGTAGTTTGTGAGTTTCTAAGAATTTGTCCATTTCATCTCGGTCATCTAATTTATTGGCATACAGTTGTTCATAGTATACTCTTATAGTCCTTTTTATTTCAGTGGAGTTGGTAGTCATGTCCTCCGTTTCATTTCTGATTTTCATTATTTGTATCCTCTTTCTTTTTTTCTTTGTCAGTCTAGCTAAAGGTTTGTCAATTTTATTGATCTTTTCAAAGAACCAGCTTTTGGTTTTATTGATCTCCCTATTATTTGTTTTGTTTTCTTTGTTTTCTATTTCATTTATCTCTGTTCTAACCTTAGTTATTGCCTTCCTTTTGCTCGCTTTGGGTTTAGTGTGCCCTCATTTTTCTATTCTTCCAGTTTTGAGGTTAGGCCTCTGGTTTGAAGTCTTTCTTCTTTTTTAATATAAGCATTTAGACCTATAAATTTCCCTTTCAGTATTGCTTTCACTGCATCCTTTAATTTTTGGTATGTTTTATTTTCATTTTCATTCACTTCAAGATATTTCCTAATTTTGTTTCTGATTTCCTCTTTAATCTGTTGGTTGTTTGAGAATATGTTGTTTAATTTCCACCTGTTTGTGAATTTTCCATTTCTACCTCTTTTGTTGATTTCTAGCTTCATTCCACTGTGGTCGTAGACTGTGCATTGTATGAGTGAAATGTTTTTTAATTAATTGAGACCTGTTTTCTGACCAACGTATGATCTATCCTGGAGAATGATCCATGTGCACTTGAGAAGAAAGTATATTCTGTTTTTTTTTTTGAAGTATTCTATATATGCCTATTAGGTCTACTTGGTTTAGAGTATCATTCAAATCTTGTACTTCCTTATTGATCTTCTGACTAGTCTACTGACTATCCAGTATTGAGAGTGGTATATTAAAGTCTCCTGCTATTCATGTAGAACTGTCTGTTTCTCTCTTCAAATCTGTCAGTATTTGCTTCATATATTTTGATACACTGCTGTTATATGCAAATATATTTATAATTGATGCCTCTTCTTGTTGAATTGTCATCTTTATAAGTTTATAATGACCATCATTTTCCCTTTTAACTGTTTTTTACTTAAAGTCTATATTATCTGATATCAGGACAGCCCCCCCCCCCCACCCCCACCCCCACCCCAGCTCTCTTGTGGTTACTAATTGCATGGTATATATTTTTTCCTATCCTTTCATCTTCAGCCTACTTGTATCTGTGAATTTAAGGTGAGTCTCTTGCAGACAGCATATAGTTGGGTCATATTTTTAAATCCATTCTTCCAATCTCTGCCTTTTGACCAGAGGATTTAAGCCATTTACATTAAAAGTCACTTCTGATAATACAGGACTTTCTTCTGCCATTTTGCTATTTAGCCTTTTTAGGTCTTACCCTTTTTTGTTCTTCACTTCTCTTAATGCCTACTTTTATATTAACTTGATTTTTTTGTGTTGTACTATATTGAGTGTCTTCTCATTTCTATCTGGATATATACTCCATCTGTTTTCTTTGTGGTTACCATGGGATTAAAATTTATTATCCTAAATATATAACAGTCATATATTTGGCTTGATAGCAACTTAACTTCAATAGTGTGCACATATACTCTTCCTGTACCCCTCTGTCCCCTCACCATTTTTTTGTACCTGTTACCACTTACATCTTTATACATTTTAGGAAGTAAGAAGTGGTGTTACATACCAAACAATACACTACAATAATACTGGCATTCTTAATTACCCAAATGATTATCTTTACCACTGATGTTTATTTCTTTCTGCCACTTTGAACTAACTATAGTTTAGTGCCCTATCATTCAGTCTGAAGAACTCCTTTTAGTATTACTTATATGGCAGGGCTAGTGATGGTGAACTCCCTTAGGTTTTATTTATCAGAAAATAGCATAATCTCTCCTCATTTTTGAAAGAAATTCTTGCCAGTTATAAAAAGTTCTTGGCTGCAGTTGTTTTCTTTCAGCACTATAAGTGTTTCAACCCATTGCCTTCTTGCCATCCTGGTTTATGGTGAGAAATCGGCACTCAATCTAATTGGGACTTCCTTGTATGTAACATGTTGCTTTTCTCTTGCAGCTTTCAGAACTCCCTCTTTGTCCTTTGCATTCGATAGTGACATCAATATATGGAGTGTATTTTTCTTCATGTTTATCCTGTTTGGTTCTCTGGGCTTCTTGGTTATGCATATTCACATCTTTTGCTTTGTTTTGGATGTTCTATGTCCTTATTTCTTTGAATATTCCTACTGCCCCTTTTCTTTCTTCTTTTGAGACTCCCATAATGAATATATTGGTGTACTTGATGGTATCCCAGAGGTGTCTTAGACTTATTTTGCTTTTAATATTCCTTTTTGTTTGATTGATTTTTTTCTTTTTTTAAAAATTTTTGTTTGTTTTTCAAATACTACTTTTTGGGAAGTGGATGTGGCTCAAGTGATTGAGCTCCTGCCTACCACATGGGAGGTCTTAGATTTGGTTCCTGGTGCCTCTTGGAGACGATGAACAAGACAGCGAGCTGGTGTAATGGACAGGCATGGAGAGCTGATGCAACAAGATGACACAACAAACAGACACAAAGAGGAAAGACAATGAGAGACACAACAAAGCAGGGA
The DNA here is from genome assembly GCA_004027955.1 of Chaetophractus vellerosus. Lineage (NCBI taxonomy): Eukaryota > Metazoa > Chordata > Mammalia > Cingulata > Chlamyphoridae > Chaetophractus > Chaetophractus vellerosus. Next base: position 5,921 of record PVKH010029312.1, on the reverse strand, counting down.
GCTGAGGTGGCTCAAGTGATTGAGAGCCTCTCTCCCACATGGGAGGTCCCAAGTTCCGTTCCTAAAAAGAAGACAAGCAGACACAGAGAGAGCACACAACAAATGGCTACAGAGAACAAACAGCAAGCTCAAACAATGGGGGGAGGGGGAATAAATAAATAAAATAAATCTTAAAAAAAAATAAATAAATATTCCCTTTTCTTTCCTGTTCCTCATCCTGACTCATTTCAATTGTCTTGTCTTCAAGTTCACTGACTCTTTCTTCTGCCAGCTCCAAACTGTTCTTGAAACCCTCCCAGGCATTTTTCATTTCAGTTATTGTGGTCTTCAACTCCAGTGTTTCTGTTTGGTTCCTTTTTAAAATTTCTCTCTTTACTAAATATCTTGTATTGCTCATTTATTGTTTTCCCTATATCCTTTAGTTCTTGATCTGTGTTTTCCTTCATCTCCTGGAGTGTTCTTAAGATCATTAAAAAAAATTTTTTTTAATTTCTTTTTCTTTATTTATCTCCCCTCCCCCAGATGGGTCTCTCTTCTGTCTGTTCATTGTTTGTTCACCTTTTCTAGGAGGCACCAGGATCCAAAACTGGGACCTTCCACATGAGCGGTGAGTGCCCAATGGCCTGAGCCACATCTGCTCCCCACAGGCTGTGGCATCTGTTGGCTTGTGGCATCTGCTCATTACGGTGGGGGCGGCATCTAGCTCATTGTAGCAGGGATGGCATCTAGCTTGTTTGCAGCAGGGGTGGTGTCTGCTTGTCTTTGTTTAGGAGGCATCAGGACCCGAACCTGGGACCTCCCATGTGGTAGGCAGTCGCCCAACTGGTTGAGCCACATCCACTTCTCTAAGATCATTTTTTAAAGGCTTTGTTCTGTATGTCCACAGTCTTATTTTCTTCTATTGGTATTTTCTAGATTTTCATCATCTTCCATTTGATGGACCATCACTTCCTGTTTCTTTGTTTATCTTGTACTTTTTTTGTACATTTTAATATTTTAACATGTCAACTTTGAGATTTATCCCCTGATATGTCTGTTTCTTGGCTTTGTAATTAGCTGGTGATAGGACAGAAATGTTCTTAAGCTTCAGCCTTTCTATCAAGAAAGTCTGACCAAGCCAAATGCAGTATGTGGGATTTTCCCTGTCTTTCTGGGTCTCTGTCTGGTCCTGGGCTTTTGCTTGTTAATTGTTTTGGGGTTCCCCAGCTAACAGGCCTACCTTTCCAGGTGTTTGAAGCTGACAGCCCTTTGTCCCAGGCTGTCCACCTCTATAGTTTTTTACACCCCTTTTGTTGTCTCAAGTTGCTTTTGCCTGGAGGGCTAATTCTGGGAGAAGAGCACAGTGGAGAGGACTTTCCCAAGTCAGTCTTTCCCAGCCAAAACAGGGCCAGGGACTCATCAAGGAGGCTCAGACTAGCTCCAAAGTGCCTTGTGGAAGGGATCAGGAAGGGCACCCAAACTTTGCCAATGACTCCCGAAAGTTGAGCTTTGCTGGCCTGCCCAGCAAACACAGCCCTTTAGCTAACTGTTCCCCACAGCCCTGAGGAAGCGCCGTGCCTTTAAATTTCTATCTCTACCACCCCATCCAGGGTGGGCTGGAACAATGGCTGCCATTGCCCTTGTCTGGGGCAGGTTGAAATAATAGCTGCCCTCAGAGCTGGCTCCCAGTGATCCAGATTTACTAATCAAAGGCCTTGATCAGTGATCAGCCATGCCTACCCCTGTTCTTGGGGCCGAGGGCTTTTATGTCCCTTTCTGTCACCAGCAGCTAGCCAGAAACTGGACTCCACAGAAGCTGAGAGTGGGAAGATCGGTGCTGGTAGCCACCATGTGGAGAGAATAATTTACTGGTTTTTACCATAGTTTATCAGCCTTTTCCTCCTGCTCTTTCTTGGATGCTGTACAGTATTCTTTTGGCCCCCAGAATTTCAAAATAGTTGTTTCAGGCAGTTCCTGTTTATTTAATAGTTGTGTTTTTAAATTTTTTGTTTTTTGTTTTTCTTGTTGTTGTTGTTTGTTTGTTTGTTTTTTCCTCGTTGTCTGTTCACTTTAGGAGGCACCGGGAACTGAACCTGGGCCCTCCCATGTGGGAGGCGGGCACTCAACTGGTTGAACCACTTTTGCTCCCTACTCATTTGTTTTTCCTTGTTGTCTATTCTTGTTTGGTTTTTGCTAGTTGTCTGCTCATTGTTTTTTTGCTTGTTGTCTGCTTGTTGTTTGTTTGTTGTCTTTAGGAGGCACCAGGAACTGAACCCAGGAACTCCCATGTGGGAGGTGGGCACTCAGCTGTTTGAGCCACATCTGCTCCCCTAATAGTTGTTTTGGTGGAAGGACTGAGTCCTGGAACTCCCTACTCTGCTGTCTTCCCACAATCCTCCAGGGAGGTTGAACCTAATTATTTTTTATAGTACATTCTTTTACACAAGTGCTTTTTCAAAGCTCATCTATCTATTCCCACTGGTGGCATGCATGTTGCATTTGGGACAGCTGCAGTTTTGGTGGATGGCCGGGATGTAGAGAATCTTAATTGGGCTAGAGGTTGGTATAGAAAGGAATAATTGTTAGTTTTATGCTGAGTTAAAAAAAATAATCCTAGTTATTTTAACAGGGGTCCACGCTGCAATTCTACAATAATTTTTTCCCTATCCTTTTCTGGGAGAAAAGGCAGCTGAACATCAGGTGAAATGAGAAAGAGTTGCTTATAGGACTTAGACCATTTCGATTGAATTTTAGACTATTTTCAAATAGTATGAATTCTTGCAACTCACTTGAGAAGCGCCCCAGATGGTGTGACATTCCATTTCTAGGAGGAATTAGAAGTATTTCTCTTTACATAACATTCCACTTAGCTCATTCTTTCTCAATGTCTGAAATGGAATCCCCCAAAGCTGTAATTGTCTTAACATTCTGAGGAGTGTTTATTTAACCTGCAAAAGCCTGCCTAAGTTTTTGGGAGCATGTTACGATTTCATTTACAAATCTTCACTGTAATTCAACCTCCTGGTGGTTGCTACTGCTGCCACCTTAAAGCCCCCATCTTATTCTTAGGTTGGAAATTATACATCTGATTCTTGGGTTTCTTGAGTTATAATGGGTCAGTTTTGTCTCCAAAGCATAAATGACTTTGTCTTTATTGATCAACCAGAAGAAAATCAACTTTTCCCTCCTTCTTATGTAGTCTTTAGGTAATAATATATTGTACAACTTGACTGTGTAATGGCCTACAGATGAAATGTAATAGAGAAGAAAGCATTGATTCAGATGCAGTCACTCAGATATTTACAATAGGCTTCTTCTTACTACGTGCCAGGCCCTACACAAAGACTTCTTTCTTCACAGACATTGATTGTTGTCTACAGTAGAGATAATATTTGCTTATACAGACCATTGCTTGTAGTAGCAAGTGTTAAGTAGTGTGGGAATGGACACACTCCAGACACAATTGAAGGGCAGGCCTCTGCCAAGATGCTACACCTCGGAAGTTGATGTTCAATTTACAATAAACGCTCGTGCTGAGCTGGAATTGGGATGTTGCCCGCTACTGGTGAGCAGGTGGGCCAGACATTCAGAATAATCAGCAGGGCATAAAAATTCCCATGAAGATGGCAAAGGAAGCTTGTTGAGACTTGTGGGATTGTGGTCTTGGTCAAGCTGGCATCACTGTTTAGTGCCTTAGTGGAGACTCAAAGGCCAGAGACTCAAAGACAAAGACCTTGCTTCTCTGGCTGGGAAACAGCCATGTCACCTGTCTCATGAAATTGCCTATTGGGAAGTAAGTTGAAAAAATGTGTATCCCTTGGTTTGTCTTTCTGTCAATCACACCTTGTAAATGGTCTAGGGAACACACTTAGGAGCTTCAGAAGAGGTAAATACTGCTTACTTTCAGCCTAGGAACAAGAATAAAGCTTCTTAGAGGAACAAGTGTCTGCTGAGTAGCCTTTGGGAGATGGGAAGGAGTGTGCGATATGGGGGGGGGGGGCAGCTGGGACACAATGAGGGTTCCTGTTAGGTCCATTTAATGGACCACTAAATGGAGGCAAGAAAGCAATGGGTATTAACCTGTGAGCAGGGGGCAGAGTGTAGTGGGATAAAATGGCATTAATGTCTCAACTGTATAGAATCTCTCTTCTTAGCATCATCGTGAATAGGAGCCAGTTTGGAGAAAGGCTGACGTTCCAGCATTTTACCCTCTTCTAATTTCTTAATGTCATGTTATAGGGCTGCTGTTCATAGCTGCCCAGGGTGTGCACTGAACAACTCCAGGGGGCCCTATTCAGATAGACCCCAATCTATGTGCAACTGTCTGGACCTGAAGAAGTAAGTATTGCCATGTTCTTATTTTAAAACCTGAGTATTTTCATGGCCGAAAACAAGGTTCTGTTGTCAGATAGTCTTGGATTTGAAGTCTGACTCCTTCAATTACCGGCAGGAAACATTTTTGAACCTCAGTTCTCTCATCTGTATAATGGCCATGATATTGCCCTACCTTACGGTTGCTCTGGTGATTAAAATAGAATATCAACATACCAAGAACTGCCAAAACAATGTTTTCTTAACTTGAAAGCATGTGAGTACCCCACACAGGAAAATGTGTAGATCTTTCTCAGGTCACATTTTCTTGGCCTCTATGATCAAATAAATAAGCATTTATTGACATTTGTTCTGACCATGACACTTATGCTCAGTGTTAAGTGATGACTGATTGTGTGGGGCTCTACCTTTTCTGTTACAAGACTTCCAATTAGGGCACAGGATTTTGTAAGAAAAGATTTTTAAGGCAGCTGAGGTCATTAAGGGAGTCTTCACCAAGATCCACATGAGAGTTGCCTATAAGGTATTATGCCAACATTAAGTGTTGAGCAAAATCAGAGAAGGTGGTTATGGTCGGCATAGCCCAGGAAGGTTCGACAGACAGTGTGGGGTTTGAGATGGCTTTCAAAAGGACAGATGGCCTTGGAGGATGAGTGCTTAGACATGGGCCAAATGTTCTTGAGCTTTTTTGCAGTTGTGTTTCCTTGTTTTCTCTGCAATTAGATTTTTTATTTTCTTCTCTTTTCCATCTTTTCCTGGAACTCAGAGTGATGCAGATATCAATAGTCCATAATTTTTTCACTTCACTTCAGTTGAATTCAGCAGACTTTTAATTAATCATCCATCATGCGTGAAGGACTCTGTGAGTCACTACAGAGATGGAGAATGAGTGATTGCATGCTGTCACACTGTGTGTAGTACAGTTATATAGATTAGATATCCAACATGGGTCTCCCTAGGCTAAATTCAAGGTGTTGGCAGGCTGCGTTCTTTTCTGGAGGCTCTTGGGGAGAATTTGTTTCCTTGCCTTTTCTATTTTCTAGAGACCACCTACGTTCCTTTACTTGTGGCCCTTCCTCCATCTTCAAAGCCGGCAATGTTGCATCTCTCTGATCCTTCTTCTATAGACACATCTCCCTTTAACCATGTTGGAAAAGATTCTCAGCTTTTAAGGACTCTTGTGACTATCTCAGATAATCCAGGTTTATCTGGATAATCCAGAATAATCCAGGATAATTGCCCATCTCAAGGTCTGTACCTTAAATTATATCTACAAAGTCCTTCATTTCCATATAAGGTAACACAGTCACAGATCCCAGAGATTAGGGCTGGACATCTTTTTTTTTTTTTTTTTTTAAAGATTTATTTATTTATTTATTTATTTATTTATTTATTTATTTATTTATTTTTATTTTTTAAAGATTTATTTATTTTATTACATATCTCCCCTTCCCCCCCGTTGCGGCGACGTGCCGAGACTTGGTCACTGCGCAGGCGCGGCTTTCCCCACTTGTGGGCGGCTTCTGCTTCCATCACGGCCGGCTCCAGTTCGCGGGTGGCTGGCTGTGCTCGATTTGCAGGCGACCTGCCCTGCCCGTGGCGGCTTTTGC
>PVKH010029311.1:0-12680 GCA_004027955.1 Chaetophractus vellerosus | reverse complement strand
CAGGGGTCCAGGTAACCAGAAGGGGGTGGACCTACACCCCAGAAGTGTGACCACGACAATGGGTCGTGGTTTGTGGGGAGAGGTTTTTAAAGATAAGATGAATCTGGGGCTTGCAGTTTCAACCTGCCTTTGGATGCCCGGAGTTGACTTGGTTGAAGGATCAGGCCAGTTTTACAGATCACAGTGGTCTGAACTCTGGGAGGCAGCTTAACAGCAAGAAAGTGAAACCTAACAAGGAGACGGCAGCAGGAGCCAGCGCTCCAGCATGACTTTGGAAATTGAATATAGTACTCCAGGCACATGCTGTCTACCCACGGCTTTCTAAATACTCTTTGTAGAAATCCTTCACCCCCAACACGCATGAAAAAGGACTGCCATTGGCTGGGAATGACACTGCTTAGCTGGGGTATTCTGAATGTTAGCTATACAACAAAATGCCGGGGTATAATTTGAAAAACATGAAGTAGTGATTTTTAAAAAAGCATACAATCAAAGCCAGTTCAATTAATCAGCTATCTAGTTCAGCATAATTAAAATCAAGAAAAATTACGAATACAGTTTCTTTGAGAATTAGCTCCTTTTTTTCTTCTTATAAATGATGAGGAATGCGGTCTAGGCAAACAAGAACCAATTCAGAATATCATTCTCTATCCACTTGCATCTCAAAAAGATCTTATCTTTAGCAACAAAATTCTTTGGCTTTCTTAAATGGCTATAAATAGTCAATCAAATCCACATACTTAAACTATCATACAAATTCCCTCCTCAATAAACTCTATCAGAGCATTATCCTATGAGGTTTCTCTGCTATCATTACTCCAAAAGTAAAATGCATATTCTAAATAACTTGCAATGTCAAAGTATTCACTCAACCCCTTTACTTCTTGGCAAAAAATGAGTAAAATATGAACAAGACCACTCCGTCCCTTTGGATAAATACCCAGGTCTGTAAAAATAATCACCACCATAGAGGTTCAAATCTTCCTCTATTTAAATCTCGATCCTAAAAAAATTAAGCCAGCTTTTCTTATTGTCACTTTTTGCTTTCATGGTTACTAGTCTATTTGTTTCATCCCAGTACCTACGCCACCCTAGGGTCCTGAGTCTTTTTGTCTCCGTCCCCGTGGTCTCTCCTCCTTACCTGTTGACAGTAGTATAACTAGAGTAGACAGGGAGATAGAAATACACACTAGGATCCATTTGTCTGCGGCAAGGGAACTGACTAATGGGTTTTTCTCTTTCTCTAGTTTCTGTGATTTCCCCTGCTGAGGGGATTCCCAGACCAATGCTTTTCCAGCTGTCAAAAAGCACCTGTTCTTACTGTGGACTTGGTCCTCCTTACAGCTGTCTTATCTCGTCCCTGTTCAGAGAGAGAACACACCTCCTCCCCAGAGGCCACGCTGGCGGAAGGGTCAAGCGCAGGGAGGCTTTGGGTCGGTCGCTGTCAGCCCTTTGCTGAGCACAGCGGCAGTAAGCGTGGTGGCCCCATCCCACAAGCTCAGCCGCCGTCTCATCAACTTCCCCCACGCAATGTGGCCCAAACAAGAGGAGGTTCAAGAGGAGGTCAGGAAGGCAAGCAGGGTATGCGGGAGAGACTTTCGAGAAGATTTTACTAAATGATTCTGGGATGTCAGCCAAACCCTGGGTTAGCCTCGATTGCGTCGCTGGTAAACTAATCACCCCCCTGCTAAATGTGAAAGCAAGACGTGGCCTTAGTTAAATTCCGGGAAACTGATGAGTTTGGTGAGCTGCATAAATTCTTACGGTTGGGAGACATTTTAAATAATAATTTGGAATATCTTTCTTTCCTTCTGTGTGTTTATTTTTTATATATAGTTTGAGGTACTTGGCTTGATATTATCCAAACTGACCATAAACAATCATAAACATAACCCACACAAGGCAGAATACATACATATTTATTATACATCATTTATTAAGTCAATCCAATTCCCATAAATATTTATTTTTTTAAAGATTTCTCTTTATTTATTTATATATCCCCCCCTTACTGCCCGTGCTCGCTGCATTCATTTGCCCTGTGCCTTCTCTATGTCTGCCTGTCTCCCCCTGCTGCAGGCATCCCACTGAGGCAGCTTACCGGGCGGCGGCTTGCCTGCTCGCAGTGGCTTGCCTTCTCCAGGAGGCCCCGGGTTCGGTTCCCAGGGCCTCCCATGTGGTAAACCAGAGCCCTGCCAATTGAGCCACAGCTGGTTCCCCCAATTCCCATAAATATTTATTGTGTGCTTACTCAATGCCAGGCACTGAACTAGCAGCTGGCGATATAACAGGAAGCAAAGTAGGCATGGTACTTGTCCTTGTATAGCTTCTCATCCAATGTCATTCCTACACATAACTCCTCCCTTCCTTTCCCTCGGCCATCACACCAGCTGGACCTTAACTAGCTCTTGGGGGAACTACTGCACTAGTGTTTGCTACTTTTTTCTTTAATAGCTAGCATGTATTGAGTGCTGACTGTATGCCAAGCCGTCGGCAAAAATTTATACGGATCCTCTAATTCTCTCTGTTCAACAGCCCTGTGAAGTAGGTCCTGTTATTAACTCTATGTCTAGATAAGGAAACCGAGAAAACTGAGGCCACAGCGCTAGTTCCTGGCCGAACTGGGCCCCAGGCTGGACTCTAACCACTACATACTCTGGCTACACAAACTTACAGGTCTCTCTCATTCAGGCTCTCCTGCCTTAGCCACTGCACTCTATGTTCTCAGATGATAATTCTTGTCTAAAGCAGAGCTCCGATCACATCCCCCTCCCTCGCAGATACCTTCAGTGCCTCCCTACTAGTTACTGAAATCCCCCCAATCTTTCTTTGCTATTTTCTGGCTAGCTCCTATGGAGATGCAGTCTGCTTCCCCTCTCTTCACTTTTCATGCTCTTCTCTTTTCTGGAACGCCTTTCTGGACCCCCTACCCACATGCTTCCTCCTCCCTGAAGTTTTAAATGAACCTCCAAAACGGATGCTACGTCTTACTCTTGAGAACCCCCAAATGCTTGGCCGGTGCCTCCCTCACGGCACATACCTTCTGCCACATTCCTAGTTACCCGCTGAGTCTCAGGGGAAGCAGTGTGTTAGAACGTAGAGCTGGGCTCCAGGGTCAAATTGGCCAGAGTTTGACTCTAGATGTTAGAATTTTTATCTCTGCGTTTTTGGGGGCAAGCTGGATCTTTCTTGTCTCTCTCTGCTCCAAACCCTCTGATGGTTTCCCAATGCTTCAAATTCCTTTAAAGTCCAAACTCTACAAATCCCCACCTTCCTCTCTAGCCATATTCCGTAAGTCACTCAGTCTTCCCTCGACCACCAAGGTACCCTTCAGTGGCCTGCTTTCAGCTTCTCAAGTGCTCCAGCAAGCCCCTACACCCCACACAGTCTATGGGCAGTGCTTTCCTTTTACCCGCACCCCTCTCCCCACTTTGCCATCTGACTGGCTCATTCTGATCTCTCAAGTCTGTTTTAATCCTATCACATCTCTAGAAACCTCCTGATTCAAAGAGGTCCTCCCCTCCCCTACCTGAGACATTTCATCTCACTGAAGCCAGCACCCTTTCTTATATATGGTGAGATTTCATATTTCTGTGGTTTGCCTTTGTAGGGTCAGGTGTTTCCCCCACTGGACTTGTTAGCTCCCTTGAGGAAAAGGCACATTGCTGTTTGGTTCATCACAATATCCCCAGTGCTCTACGTGATATCTGGAGCATAACAGATGTTTAAGACGAACAGAAAGATGGATCTTTCCGTCTCCAAGCTGCTTTGAAGAAGCTGAACACTGAGTTCACATGGAGTAAGGTACCCAGTAAATGTCTGCGACTCCCACTTCCTCCTCTGAACTGTAAACTCCCCAAGGCAACTGCCTCCTCTCTGTATTCCCCACACGACCTAGCAAAGGGATTTGAGTATCGTGGGCACCCGCTCGCTACTTGCTTGAATTTGAATTAAGCAGACCGTCTGAAAGCACAACGTCTCATTTCTGCCACATTGACTCGTCTTGACTTACGTGCAGAGATTTGCTTCTCCATGATCATACAATAACACACCCACTCAAGCATCACTGTTGTGGCCGAACTAAGTGAGCACAGCACTATGCTGGCGTCACCAGGCTCTCTGGTTTTCACACACTGTAAAGAATTATCCTCAGAGAATTTCCCTCCCCAATAAAAGTTTAAAATCATACACAAACACACACCCAAGCACATACACACATACGTTTGTATTCATCAGAGATGAGAAAACATTTCAAGTATCTGAATTAAAAATAACTCTGACAATGTGCTCGTGTCCAAGTTCAAATTTTAATTATTAACTAAAGAGGGTTTGAGAATTTTTGCAAACTAAGTCAAGTTTAGGATTCCTGACAAGAAAAATGGCTGTTTTAATCTTTCTGCATAGCTCGTTAACAAGCTGTCTGGGAAATGCAGGAGGTACTAATCGAAAAATATGTTATAGTCAGGTGGCCATTTAATTTAAAGACCAAATCAAAACAATTTTAAGAGTGAAAGGAGGCACTGCTGATCACATCGGGATAACAGGTAAAAACCAGGATTGTTCTAGGGTTGAGATGTTATGTTCAAATCTGGGAAGAGCTCCACTTTGACCATACGGCACCATCATTAATCTAAAAAGGCTTTTACCTTTTAAACTCAACCCATCTATGCCTATTATTTTCAACTGTGATTGTGTTCATTTGTTCTTGTTTTCACCTTAAAAAAAAAACGTTTATTGTGCTAACATTTATACCATGAAAGTTTCCCATTTTAACCACTTTCATGTGATAGTAATTACATTCACAACATTGTGCTACCACCACCAATTACCAAAACTATTTTTTTAATTAGAGAATTTTAGGTGTACAGAAAACTCATGCAGAAAGTACAGAGTCCCCATATACCCCCCTCACACATGCAAATTTCTCTATTGAAAACACTTGGCATTAGTGTGGTATGTCTGAGACAATTAATGAAAGATAATATAATAGTATAATATTATAATGGTATAATATATACAACTTATAGTCCATAGTTCACACTACGGTTCACTCTTTGTGTTGCACAAATCTATCGTTTTTTAAAAAATTATTCTGATAATATATATACAACTTTTAAATTCCCATTTTAACTATTTCAAATATTAATAGTGGTGCTAATTACAATCACAATGGTGTGCTACCATCGCCACCATCCATTACCAAAACGTTTCCAACACCCTAAACTCTGTACCAATTAAGCACTAACTCCTCATCCCCTACCCCCACCTGGCCCAAGTTAACCTGTACTCTAGATTCTATTCTGAACTTTCATGTTGCCATTATTTCATATCAGTGAGACCATACAATATTTGCACTTTTGTGTCTGGCTTATTTCATGCAACATGACATCTTCAAAGTTCATCCATTTTGCCACATGTATCGGAACGTCATTCCTTTTATAGGCAGAATAACAAAAAGTCCATTGGAATACATACCACATTTTGTTTATCCATTCATCACTTGATGGATACTTGGGTTGCTTCCACATTTTGGTTGTTGTGAATAATGCCACCATGAAAATCAGCATGCAAATATCTCTTCAAGTCCCTGCCTTAAATTATTATGGGTTTATACCCAGAAGTGGGATTGCCGGGTCAGGTCATGTGGTAATTCCATACTTCACTTTCTCAGAAACCTTCAAACTCTTTCCACAGCACCTGTACCCATTTTACATTCCTACCAACAATGAAGGAGTGTTTCCTTTCTTTCTCCACACCCTTCCTGACACTTATTACTTTCTGTTTTTTGAATAGTAGTCATTCTAGTGGGTGTGAAATGGTATCTGGTTGTGGTTTTGATTTGCATTTCCATTGCGGCTAATGATGTTGAGCATCTTTTCAAGTACTTTTTTGACATTTGAATATCTTCTTTGGAGAAATGTCTATTCCAGGCTTCTATCCCATTTTTAATCACATTGTTTTTCTAATTGTTGTTGAGTTGTAGGATTTCTTTATATATTCTGGAGCTTAAACCTTTATCAGATACATGGCTACCAAATATTTCCTCCCATTCTGTACATTATCTTTTTATTTTCATGATGAAGTCCTTTGATGCTCAAAAGTTTTAAAGCTGGATGCAGTCCTACTTATCTATTTTTTTCTTTTGTTGCTCATGCTTTGGGTGTAAAGTCTAAGAAACCATTGCCTAACACAAGGTCCTGAAGATACTTCCCCATGTTTTCTTCTAGGAGGTTTGGACTTTTGTTTCTTATATTTAGGTCTTTGATCCATTCTCAGTTCATTTGATTTTTATCAAATTACACACTATATTCCCTTTTAAACCTAGGTGTGAGGTAGGGGTCCATCTTCAATTTTGTTACATATGGAAATCCAGTTTTCTCCAGCACGATTTGTTGAAGAGACTACTTTTCCCATTAAGTAGGCTTGGCACCCTTGTCAAAATTCAACTGACTAGAGATGGGAGGGTTTATTTCTGAAGTCTCAGTTTAATTCCATTAGTCTATATGTCTGTCCTTGTACCAATCCAACACTGTTTTGATTACTGCAGATTTGTAATAGGTTTTAAAATTGGGAAGTTTGAGTCCTCCAACTTTGTTCTTCTTTTTTCAAGATGGCTTTGGCTATTTGGGGCCCCTTACCATTCCATATAAATGTGATTATTGGGTTTTCCATTCTTGCAAAGAAGACTATTGGAATTTTGATTGGAATTGCACTGAATCTGTAAGTCACTTTGGGTAGAATTGACATCTTAAGAATATTTAGTCTTCCAATCCATGAACACAGAATGTCCTTCTATCTATTTGTCTTCTTTGATTTCTTTCAGCAATGTTTTGTAGTCTCCCATGAACAAGTCATTTCCATCCTTGTTTAAGTTTATTCCTAGATATTTGATTCTCTTCATTGCTATTGTAAATGGAGTTTTAAAAAATTTCCTCTTCAGATTGCTCATTACTAGGATACACAAACAGTCCAAATTTTTAAGTGTTACTATAACATCAGGATATCATACAGCATTATATAATATCAGCATAATATGAGATTCTTCCTAGGAAAGATTCACAGAAGAAAAATAGTAACTTAAACAAAAAATACCCCAGACCCGGTGAAGGAGAAGGCAAGCTATCCATCCCTCTAGCGTCGGTGTGCTGGCTGGTTAAGCCAGCTCCCCACTCTACCTAGCTGTCAGTCCCAGGCTTTGGGACTCCTAACATGGCTGTCTTTATCTTCTACCCAAGTAAATCTTAGCTTGCGTCTGAATTTGTATTTTCAAAACATGTCAACTTATCGCATGTATTGCATTTTAAATGATATTTAAAACTGGGGTAAATAATTTACAGAGAAAATATCACAGGTTTGAAATGAGCATCTTTAAGTATATTGCAATCAAGTAGATACATCTGCAATGTCTGGTGACATTAATGTGGTGATACTGAGTAACTGCTGACAATTAGTCAGAAGACAGAGCAGAGGTCTTATAAGAAAATTATTCCCAGGTGACAAAATATTGGAAATTCAATTATACTGTGTTTATTACAGGCTTACATTAGAAACTATATTCCTAATAAAGACTTTGATAATAAACAGATTAATGGGAACACAGGGGAGTACTTTTAGAAATTTTTTTCTCCTTATGGTATTCTGCAATATTGATTTCTAAAGTGCTCCAAATGATAGTGTAAATCTTGCTAAAGAAAATTCTTAACATAAATTATATGTATAAGAACATATGACACATTATAGTACTCAAGATTATGAAAATGATTTTAATATATAATGACAACATGCAATAAATTTAACGTTTAAAATTTCAAGTTATACACATGTATAAATCATCCAGGAAAGAAAATCTAGTAAATGCAAATACAAAGAAACCATAATAGGGGAAACATAAATGGTCTGAATTTTAATTAAAACAGTATGTCAAGGAAGTAAATGCTCTCACTCTTCCTTTTACAAGTGTGGTTTAAAGGTTACCTAACAACCTAAAACTCCTTATAAAATATTTTTACAAAAGGTCAGAGTATACAAATATCTATTTTCTCACCAACACTAAAATGTCTGTCTACATAGTATTAAGTTTTTCCATTTATTCCTCTCACTATTTCCTGATATTGCACCTCGATCAGTGAACACCTCATTCGTTCAGTTATTGAAAAATGTAAGTGGATACCCCCTTTGGGTGTGGTTCTATACAATACATAGAATCACACCATGGAATAGATTTAGAAGCCGGGTTCCTCTTCTCTAGATATTTATAATCTAATGTAGGACACAAGACAGGATACTCAGGTAACAACAAAATAATGTAGCAAATGCTAAATGCCATGGAAGAGCCAAGGAAACTAAACACTACGGGAATATAGTGAAGGAAGAGGAACTTCATTTGAGCTTGAATGACATTGCAATGACAGATGCAGGCCATTATAAATCTTGCCATAACCTACAGAACTGGGTGGGAGAGAGTGTAAACTACAATGTAAACTTTAATCCACGCTTAGTGGCAATACTCCAAAATGTGTTCATCAACTGCAATGAATGTACCACACTAATGAAGGATGTTGTTAATGTGGGAAAATGTGGGAGATGTGGGGAGTGGGGCATACGGGAATCCCTTATATTTTTTTATGTGACATTTGTATAATCTAAGTATCTTGAAAAAAAAAAGAAGAAAAAAGGCAGGATTTTGATATGTAAAGAATAAATAGCTGGATGGCATTCCAAGTTGTTCGCATGGCATGATCAAAGGCAAAGAGGCAAGAAAGCATATGGTTCATTCACAAGACGGCAAATAATAATGTAGTTTCCATTATAATGCTTCCTAAGGAATCTCAAGGAAAGAAGAGGAAGATAAGATTATTTGGAGTTTAAAAAACAGGAAAGAAAAGCTTAAAGAATTTACGTCTTCTTAGAAGGTTGATTCAACTTCTCTCCTGTCTCGCCTGTGAACAGACCTTTACAGAATCAGGTATCAAGAGAACGGGAGGAAAGGAAGAAATATTTCTAACTGCGAGGAAAGGACAAAAGAAGGACAACGATTTGAATGAAATAATATCTATGCTCCCTGCATACAAGACTCTAAAAATAACTTTGAAATAAATAAATAGTTTGAATTTGGTTTTAATATATGCTAGTATAAAGATTTCGAGAAGGGAAATAAGAAGAAATAAGAAGCTTGAAATTTTGGAAGTGATTTGGACATGGTAAGGGAAAAGAAAAACAGAAAATTGAGCGCCACCTCGGCGAATCATTTTGATTGCCATGATGAAAAATATATAATGCAAGTCATGTGATTTTATAATGCTTTTTAAACATTTTATAGAGGTTTATGTTTGAAAATGTCTTGAAATTTTCCTTTGAGAAAGGGAGAGAACAAGTTTAGTTCACAACGCATAGTTGCAGGTTTTGAAGGCAATATCATTTGAAGTAGGAAGAGGAACAGAACAAATATAAAGAGGAAAGGCCAACAAAGAGAGCAGAATTCAAAATCAAATATAACTCACATTTAGACTGTGAAACAAAAGATTGTGGTGACTCCATTAGTCATAGTATATTTTGTTAAAGGACTAACCTTTAGAAGGAGAAACCGAAATCTGAACTATGGATTGCCTGAAAAAATGAGAAATTAATGCAGAAATATTAAAGGAGACAAGACCCATGGCACTAAAGAGGTCTGAAATGCACGAGTGCCTCTAACTCCTATTTCAATGAATTCCAAAATACTATATTGTAAATCCTGGTAGGTGTGGTTCAGGTTTGCAGCCTGTAAAGAGTCAGGAAAAATGCCTTGGCTGTGTTTGCTGGATGGATATATAAAGAAAGGAAAACTTGGATAAAAATGTTTTCACAAAGTGGGGAAACTGAGCTAGAGAACAAAAATATTGTAGAGCTGGAAAGAGAGAATTAACGAAAGCACAGAGGGCATCATCTCAAAGGGGCAGGATGATTCCAAGGGCTCCCCAGAATGACTGCAGTGAACCAGCCGAAAGCAGTACCCTTCAAGCCTTGGGTAAGAGACCTTTAGGGTAAGGCTGCTAAATTTGTGCAGGAAGACAGGGGTCAAATAAAAAGCTGGAGTGGGCTTGTCAGGTCCTCTTCATAGTCCAGCAGGGTCTTTTCAGTCTTCAACTTGAAGAGACAACAAAAAATAAAACCTCCTTTCTAAGAAGCAATGGCAACTAGTGAAAGTAAGAAATGTTACCCTCCCTTCTAGAGGGCCAAAAAGAGTAATAGGTATATACCACTGCCAGGACACTCAAATTGCAAAGCGATGTACTGAATTTAATAATCAATGAGGCAAGCAGTTGTGGGATTTAGTTCACATTAATGTTCCCTCCAAATGGATTATTTTCTTCCTTCAGCATGGTGATAGGTCACTACAATTTACTATGGAAACACAAATTTTGAGGACACAGTAATTATAATTACTCATAGTGAGCTATGTTAAAATGCATCACAAATGCTTACAGTCTCTTGTATATTTCATTACTAAAAACAACTATGTGTTTATTGATCAATTATCAAATATCAGTGTGTGAACAAAACATGCTTGGAAGAATATGTTTTACATGTGAACTACAGAAGAAATAGAAATAATTAAAATACACTGAAAGTACAATAAAACAACTTGAACTTATTAATGGCAAAGATTGCTCTGCCGAGTTTTTTCTTTAATCGTAAAGATATCTGTGCACACTTAATATAGGAAGTATGCAATGCAGAGTTAAAAGAAACAGACTCCTGGTTTATGTTTTTCATAACATAATGAATCTCTTGATGGTATCTATATTGCTATTATTTATAATCCCATAGTGACAAGAAAATGTCACCAATTACTGGATGCAATGACAGAACACAATTTATTCCTAATGATTTATACTTGTTAGGGAAAAAAGTAGGCTACTAAAAGACAGCTACTATTCTATTCACCAACAGCAGTTTTCTATTTGCAGAGGATAAGAAGTTACATTTGTTAGAGTTTGCATAATCTACCTATATGACGTCTTAAGTTAAAAACTAAAATAAGATATGTCATGGCAAATTTTTAAAGCAGATATACCTGAAGTATTGTCTGTGGAACAGGCTCTCATCGAACTACATACTGTATTCTCTTTTAAAACCTAGGCATCTTTGAACCTGTATTGACTTTTAGAGTATAGGAAATAACTTTTGAAAAGCTACGGAGTTAGTCCTTAAAGTAAATATTTACTTCTCATCCTGGCCTGTTAAGAACTGTCCAGCCGGGCTGAAAGAAACAGCTATTTGAATACCCCAGTGACAAAGAAGTTTAAAATACTGTTATATGGTAGGGTAAAGGGGGAAAGGGTCACTGTTGATTATAAGCAGGATAGGAAACTAGGAATTCCAATAGAATGTTATTAGATTGGTCAGAATTGAGGATGTGTGAAGAGAGTTATTAGAAAATCCTGATCTAGTAATCTGTAGTGATCTGGGAAATAAGAGTTTGATGGAAAATTCCAAAGAAATTCAAAGCTGAAATTACAAAGAAATTTATGAAGCAGGAGAAAGGGAGAAGTAATGGTTTAATGGTTAGTGTCCTGACCGCTTCACCTACGAAACTCCTTTCCTAACTGTCTTAGTCAGCCAAAGGGGTGATGATGCAAAATGCCACAAGCCAGTTGGTCTTTATAAAGGACATTTATCTGGGGTAGAAGTCCACAGTTACCAGGCCATAAAGCTTAAGTTTCTTCCCTCACCAAAGTCCGTTACTAGGTGTTGGAGCAAGACAGCTGCCGACGTTTGCCAGGGTTCAGGCTTCTTGGGTTCCTCTCTTCCCAGGGCTGCGTTTCTCTCTGGGTTTAGCTCCTCTGTTTCCTCCACAAGGTCAGCTGTAGGCTATGAGGCTCTCTAGGCTTTGCCTCTCACCACAAGGCCAACTGTGAACTCTCAGGCGAATGGCTCGTCTCTATCCCGGGGCCTTCTCTCCTCCCTCACCAGAACTCCAACATCAAAACTGCTCCAACTGTGTTCTTTGCCTTGCCTTTTATATTTGATTCCCGCCCCACCAAGGGGTGGGGCTCAATGCCCTACTGGTGTGGCCCAGTTAACACCCTCATCATAACTTAATCACGCCCAGATGAAAGAGCAGTTTACAAGCATGATCCAATATCTATTTTTGGAATTCATAATTACATCAAACTGCCCAACTGCGACACTAATATAGTCAATTTCATCTTAAACTAAGAAGTGTGGGAAAAATTCAACCACAACAAAATTAATCTGGGGACACATCCACTTTTTACCAGTGGTCATGGATTAAATGTGAACCATGTGTGTAAATGAAATGCTTATTAAATCAACCGATAAAATTTCTAAAATTGGGGCCACAAATAATGACTATAAAAGGAAACCATTTGGTGAATGCACAAATATTGGGGGAAAAAAACCTCAAAATCTCAATCTGTGAATAATTTCTTCCATCTTTTTTATAAATAATTAAGCCATTTCTCATGAAGACACACTTATGGAGGAGGAAGAAAGGACTAGAGTTAAAGAAAATAAATAAAAATACTCTTGGAGTCATTGTACCAAAGGAGGAGTTGATGGTGATTTGGAGGACTTTTAAATTTACAAGCTTCTTTCCTTCTCATTGAAAAGGAAGTAAGTGATATTGAATAACCTTACTCTCTACTATTGTCTGGATACCAACAGATTCCACATAA
>PVKH010029310.1:0-12681 GCA_004027955.1 Chaetophractus vellerosus | reverse complement strand
AATCTCCCCTGTGGAGCAATGGGTCAAGTCTTTCATGGACAAATTTCCTGAAAGAGGTGTTGGGCTAAGCTCCTTGCTGCTAATGAGTCAACCACTGTGCACTGCAGAGCCCAGGACTGCAGAAAATTATTATGTTTCATGAGCTGGGCACTGGAGAAGTCCTTTGTTCTGCAGGAACCTGCTGTGACACTACACTGGAACCAGGAAGAAAAAAGAAAACACTTTCTCTTGCAGAGTGTCTCCAGTGACTTCTACCAATAACAGTATGTGCCAGCCAGCAAAAGAAAAAGTATTTGAGAGTTCAGCTACATTTCCTAAAGGCAGGCATTGAAGGGTGAATTTGGAACTCCAAGGAGATAAATTAACAACTAGCACAGTTTTGTGAAAAAAAAATAGATCTTGTTGAAGAAAATAAGTTGCAAGAAAATATGTGAAGGTATTGAAAGTATTAATAAAGAGAATAACCAAGGGAAAGTACTTCTAGGTGAAAGAGAGCAGGCTGGCATGTGCCAATATTCCCAAGGAACAGCAAAGGGATAAGAGTGATGGTGAAAAATGGTAGAAAACAAGAACAAAGAGAAAAAGAGCAACTGTATCAAGTAGGGCATTTTAGGCCATTGTATGATGTTGACTCTGAATGGAGAGCCACTATGGAGTTTAGAACAGAAGGATATGATCTGACTTTCATTTATGAGAAGCACTCTGACTGCTGCTGTTTTGAGAACAAACTATAGTATGGAGTCAAGTAGGGTTGTAGGAAGATCTGTTAGAAAGTTATTGCAATAAGCCAAAAGAAAAGATCATGGCAGCCCCCATGAAAGCAGCAGCAATGGTGTTTGTTAACTGTGGTCAGCTTCTGAATATAGTGAAGTTTTCAAAGAAGCAAAAGGTTTTCCTGTTGGACTGAATGTGGATTAAAGGATGATTTCATGGTGTTTGGCCGGTGGTGCTGAAAAAAAGAAGTTCCTTATTTGAAGTATATGGATTGGTACATATCTAATTCACTCTTTCATTGCCAAAGAGAGTACTATCTCCTACTAACAAGTTTCTATTCATTTCTCTTTGCATTTCTTTCATTATTCACGTGTATATTTTGTGCTATCTTATTTCTGGCATGCATACCATTTCAATTATTTTTTTCCACTATGATTTCTAACTTTATTCTAACATGACTCTCTTTTTGTGTTGTTGTTTCATTACTTTTTCTAGCCTGATGTGGTATTACAATATCTGCTTATTTATTTATTTTTAAATTCATGGAAAATAAATACCCACACTTACAGTTATTTGAATCTTATTATTTTAGTACTAATTTTCAAAGGCCATTCTATGATTTATTTAATATTTTAGTGCTATATCAAAGTTACATGAGCCCATTTTGTTTTTTCTAATAATTTTAACTTCATAAATATAAATGAGTATCTATACTACATCTTTATACATATATATGTACATATATACATATAAATGTTTGCAAATATAGATGCATATATTTAAAGTATATATTTAAGAATCATCAGAAAATAATTGAAATCTCCTCATTTCTATTTTTGAAAATTGTATAAAACTCCTTCTATCCTCCATCCCCTACACACATTCTGACTTTTCTTAGATTTTTCCTCAGTCTGCTATCATCAAATTATTTTTTTAATTTGGATTAGGTAGCTTTCATTTCAAATATTACAGATTTGTATTCTGGTTTTTATTGTAAATCCATAAATATTAGGATTATATATATATATATATATACACACACACACACACATATTTATATGTGTCTGTGTGATTTCAATGTGTATCACAATCTATGCCCAATTTCTAACCAATATATATATATTTTTAAAGATTTATTTATTTTATTACATATCTCCCCTCCCCCTTGCTGCGGCGACGCGCTGAGACTGGTCACTGCGCAGGCGCGGCTTTCCCCGCTTGAGGGCGGCTTCTGCTTCCATTCACGGGCCAGCTCTCAGTTCGCGGGTGGCTGGCTGCGCTCCATTCGCGGGCGACCTGCCCTGCCCGTGGCGGCTTTTGCCCTGTCTGTGGCAGCTTTTTGCCCTGCCCATGGTGGCTCTGGCCCACCCATGGTGGCTTGCCATTCTCAAGGCGGTCTGCCGCTAGGAGAGGTCCCCGGGAACCGAACCCAGGGCCTCCCATGTGGTATGCCGGTGCCCTATCCACTGGGCTATCCAGCCGGCCCTAACTAATATTTTTAAAGAGCAGCACAGTTGTACATAACACAAGCATCTTCACAGTAGTTTATTACTTTTGCTCCTACTAAAAATAGTACAAGATAACCTCAAGATATCACTAATACCCACCATGATCTGCTCAATAGTAAGAATTAGCTCTTATGGATCAATTATTATGTTTTAAATCATGTCCTATATACAAAGCGCATAACCCCATGAATGTTGTGTTATCCCCATTTTACATCGGGGTAAACTGAACCACACAAGATTACAGGTCTTGCTTATATTCATACCCCTTACATTCCTCACCTTTGTAAATTTTGGTGCGAAGCTTTAAACTTAGGACCAACTGATTCTAAAACTTATATTTTTAACTGCCAATTCTCCTGAATTTCCTCTTTGAACATCCTATTTTCCTACTGGGAATTATTTCTATTTTTATATTTGTTCATGGTTATGTATCTCAAGCCATTAAAATCATATATTCCATTCAACATATGTGGGTAGTTGGATTGTTTATTTCCTCTGGATTCTGGAGCAGAGCCCTTTTACACTTTTACAATGTTGCTACATGTTCTACAGATTTTGCTAACTTCTACAAGCGGATGTTTAATGCTTTCATCAATCCTGGGATTGCTGTTGAAGGTGAAGAGATTAAGAAAAGAACTCTGGTGACCCGATTTGTAAATTGTTAGCTCCTGTGTTAAAAGTGTTTAGAAAACACTATAACCTCCAAATCTCACCTTTGAAAAATTATCTGAAACTGTAAACTTGAGAGCTCATATTTTTTTAATTGACACCATTTCCTGGAAAATTTTAACTTTCTCCAGCAAAATTAAATTATAATTAATGAAGATGTAGTATACTTATCTCATTAGAATAATGTGAAATCAACAGCTCACAATCTGATTTTACCCATCTATCCCTTGCTTGAAAACTGAGAAATCAGGTGAACCCTTTAACAATCCCAAATAGAACATTGACAGTGAAAACATTAGCTTAAGGATTATATTATTGCAATTAGAGAATTTTCTGGCATAGGGATAGGTAAGTATGTATTGTAAATATGTGATATGTCTCTAAATATATGTGTGCTTCTGTGTGTGTGTGTATATATATATATATATAATATAATCAAAATCTCTCTCACTAATATGTTGGAAGAGGAGGAGGACAAAAAGAAAAAGAGATAACTTATGAGAAAAAGAAAAAAATTATAGTATTTTGGGGAGGGTCTGGATCAAGACATTTATTTAAACTATATTTTTCTTTTTTATTCTACTGTGAACTTCTCTTCCTACAGAAGGTACTGAGGAAAGCTTGTTCAAAATTTTTAAACCATATATGCTACCTGTCATCTCAGAGATCATGTGGAATGATCGATCCATTTTACCCAGAAAACAGGTGAGGCAAAAATATAGGTTCATAATTTTACAGCAATCATAAACTTAGATTTTAGTTATAAAATCTCTGGTCACCCGATTATCAGTTTAGTGTTTGTTTTTTGGGTGGCAGAAGTCAATCTTGAAAGACTTCAGAGATGAAGAGATTCTTGAACTACATTTTGAATTGAGCAAAAGTTTTCCAGGTGAAGAGGTGTGAGCAGAGGTGGTAGGATATGTCAGGCTGGGAGGATAAAACCAGCCCTCATGGAGGACAGAAAGAGCATGGCCAATTCAGGGAACCAGAGTTAGCTTAGTATGATCAGAGCTGCTCAGGAAGTTGTTGGGGCTTTTGTGAGGGCATGAAACACAGACAAGAAAGGGAAGATTTGTTTGCCATGCAAATGAGTTGGGCCTTTAAATTGTGGGGAGTCATTGAAAGGGATTAATTTGATCTTGAAGGCAAGGCCATTGAAGAAATATACAGATTTCACATGTTTTGTTTTGATTTTTGTTTTCAAATTCAAAATCCTGACTGTTCCACTCACTACTTGTGGGCTCTAGGGCAAGTACTTATTCTATCAAATTCTACCTTTTCCTATTAAAATGTAGAAAATGTTATCCATCTTAAAGGATATGTGGAAGACTAATCAAAACATTATCTTTGAACTGTTTTTACAAAATACATATATAAATAACTTAGAGAGGTGGGGACAGAATAGCAGTTATATACAGCAGGGGGAGCACAGAGAGATTGAAAGGTGATGAGTTTTTTTTGTTTGCTTCTCTGTTTTTTGTTTATTATTTTTATTGAAATAATGAAAATGTTCTAAGAATGATTGAAGTGATGAATGGACAACTATGCGATTATACCAAATACCATTGGTTGTACACTTTGGGTGGATTTATGATTTATTAATATGTATCTATAATATTGATTTGCTAAAAAATACACTATCTAATGCTATAGGCTAGATGCTCAGTACAAAAAAACATTCTCAATAAAAATAGCTACTACCATAAGTGCTCTCTACATAGCTTATTTTATTAATATTTGTAGCAGCTCTATTAAGTAGACACTAATATTATCAGTTTAAAATTGGGAGACTGAAATTGTAAAGTTGAAATCATTCCCCAAAGCCACACAGCCAGTTAGTAAGTGCGGGAGCTAAGATTTGAACTCAGAGTACTTGAGTCTTCATATTCTGCTCTATTGCTGCTTTTTGCTGATTAAACTTTGGAGGAATTGTTGTGGATAGGAGACAGATATATCATTTCATGGATGATTACACATATTAAGTTAAGAGATACCAATTTTCTTAACAAAATCAGTAGCACTTGGGGCTGCTTTAATCCTTCTGACTCCAATCATCCTTGTGTATAAAAGGATTAAGGGTTTGTAGTGGTTAGAAGGCTGTCTTCTGCCTCAAGCCATCTGACTAACAGTTAAATTACTATAGTCAGGGGCCGTCTGTAGCCCAGTGGATAGGGTGCCGTATACCGCATGGGAGGCCCCAGGTTCAGTTCCCAGGGACCTCTCCGAGTGGGCAGACTGCCTGAGAAGGCAAAGCCCCCATGGACAGGGCAGAGCCGCCGTGGGCAGGGCAAAAAAACCGCCATGGGCAGGGCAAAGCCGCCACGGGCAGGGTGAGTCGCCTGTGAACGGAGCAAAAGCTGCCTGGGAATGGAAGCAGAACCGCCCACAAGCTGGGCAAGCCGCCTGTGCAGTGAGCTGACTTGGCACAGGCGCCGCAGCGGTGGGAGACAAAGCAGACATAGAAGGACACAAAAAATGAACACACAGCAAGAGCAAGCAGAAAAAGGGGAGGGATATGTAACAAAAAAAAAATTACTATAGTCATTAATGGGTGAATATGGTCCCAACTAAATCAAAACGGGAGGGAAGTCTCCAATAAATCATTCGTAAAGATCAGGGATGCCTAAATGGAATGGAAACTAGCATCTCATCCCTGGATGAATGTCTATTTATATAGCAGGTTTGTGACTCTTTGCCCTCTGGAACTAGCTAGAAGGGTAAACGGGATTAGAGAGAGACAGCAGAGCAGAGAAAAAATGATAGTGAAGAGCTTTCATCTTCACAATCAGCTTGCCATGTGTATGGTATGGGACTCACACTGTTCATCTGAATCCTGAAGAAAATGAGCGGCTCCAAATAATTTAATGATGTTCCACCCTATGGAGAACAACACCGAGCCTAAGTCAGTGAGAAGTGTTGAAGCTGTGGGCTATACTGAAGGTGGAGGAAAGCCTAAGGGAGGGGTGTTTGGAGGAAGCCAAGCCAGAGCAAATCTCCAATGTAACTGAGGAATATGCTCCCCTAGCAGGCTCTCAGGGTGCCTCCTAGGACAAAGCAAGCTTTTGCATAGTTGACATCCAAATGATATTGGTGGCCATCAGCATCTACCAGAACAACAGCCAAGAAAGGATGTTATATAGCATGACAGCTGCCTATATTATCTCTAAATCTCTCCTATTCTCAGATGATTGCGACAGAAAAAGTTGGGAAAGAAGAACGATATGGACTCCATCACAAACACCTACACTTGCACACACACACATACGCAACAGTGGGCTGGATAGAAGAAAGGAAATGCATATGTGTGACTGGAATTATTTATTGAACAAAAGGGTTTTTTGGTTGTTTTTGTTTATTTTGTTTTATTCTAAATAACTAAAAGTGCTGTGCGAGCTTCCCAGCTTCAAAAAGTGACAAGAAATAGAGACCCACAGAGAATTACCAAGAGAAGTTTCTGTAAACATCAATCTCATGTTCTTTTAATAACTAGGTTACATTCTCAAGAATGTATGGTTTTCAGAGCTTTTTGAGGCTGTTATAAAAAAATACTTTAAAGCAATTCTTTTATTTTTCTAGGAGATAATCAAAATTGAAAGTGAGTGTCCCTAAGAATCTGCTCTTGGTAATTCCAAGAATACTTAGGTTCTGTCTTAATTTTTCCATTCCATTTTGACCATGAAGGAAGTTGCCATGTGTTCTAGAAACACAATTTCTTTAGGTTGGATTTCTTCTTTTTTTTTTCTGTAACTCTTGTCATACCTATGGCTGCCAGCTTCCCCTTGAATGCCTAGTTTAGCACAACTAAATTACTTGCCCATCTGTTCTTCTACCTTTGTTCTTTTTTGCATCTGCAGCATTGCATAGTGGAGAAAAATCTGGTGAGACTGGCATATATAATATCTTTTAAAAATGAAGATTATCTTTGAATCTATACCTAGAAGATTTTTGTTAGTATTCTTAGTTCATAGGAATATATATAAACCTTAAGGAATCAAGGTTGGAACCTTTTAAAAAAATTGTAAGACATAGATTTTCTTATTTATGGAACTTGAATTCAACAAATATTCAGCCAACAACGAAAGATTGAATTTCACACTTATTCTCTCCTCTTTGCTTAATTGCCTATTGAGGACTTTAATAGTGGAAGCACAAGAACTATCCATTGATGATAAAGATTCTGGAACAGCTGACATAATTCTTCCCTGCCATTAGACTAAATTTTGACATGTTCTGAACTTCAATCTAATTGCAGAATTTCACTGATCTTTATTTACTTAGAATGCTTTCTCTACCTACTCATAAGTTATTTTTTAATGTTCTATTTTACACAGAATCTGGCATCATATATCATTTGATGTGCCAGCTGCTAATTAACTAAGTAAAATTTGAGTTTTCAGTGATTGAAAGACCTAACACTTTATTCAAGTTCTATTTTAATTTTTTTTCTTTGATTTAAAATAGATCTGGCAGTGGATGATCTTGGAGCATAGTTTTAGTTTCCTCCTGACCTTGAAAGAACTGCATTTCCTTGTGAAGTTTATAGCCACTTAGGACCTAAAAATTGCTCTAATTTGTAAATTTAAGAATTCTGTAAAGTTATGAAAAAATATTACTTAGCAAATCCCAGGCCAACAGAATAAGCACAACTTTCAGTAGTATGCATTCTCTGGTGCATCTCATTGCAGCTTTCCTTTTTTTGAATTATACTCACTATTTCAATGTGATTATTGACTGAATTATGCTATTCTGTCAAAGGCCAATCTCCCCTGAAGTCCTGAGGGAAAGAAGACTTAATATTCATTTAATTACATTTGTCCTATTAAGCCAGAAAATCTCATTGACTCTCCGAGTTCTCAATTGCTGTTGCTCATAGGTGAGCTTATTGATGTGTCTTACCACGCTCTCCAATCCCCACTGCAGTGTGCACTGTCATTCAATTGTCCCCCAATTTAAAAGGAGTCTTAAGTTCAGCTCTATAGAATTACAAGGGTCAAAAGTTATCAACATGTTTCTGCCTCTTTTGCAAGTCTGTATTTAGTTTTCCACTTGGATCTCAAAAAACATCCATTGTGTGAATTTACTTCCTTTAAAAGTTAAGAGCATTTTAAATTATTCATGTGTTTACAAATTGGTCACATATATTTTCATTCAGTCCTTTAAGTATGATTATCTCCATTTCTAAAGATGAAGAAATGAAGGCCCATAGCATCAAATTTTTGTTCACAGTTCACTCAATTTACAAATGTGTTACCAAACTACAAATCCCTGTCATTTCCCTAAGCCTCAGTTTGTTTGCCTACAAAATAAAAATATTTCAGAATATTGCCACAGGGATTAAAAATGAGATGACATACATAAAGGATTTGATATACCACCTGGCACATAATAAAATAAGCATTTTACTATATTTAACTATTATTATTTTATTTTCAACATTATTTTAGTTATCTTGATGACTCCTAGAATAATAATGTTACTATTATTTTAAAGTTAATTATATTTGAGTGATTATTTCAATCAAGATTATACTACGTGATATTATTCACATCTTAGTCATGTAAAATATTATGATTACTTTTCTTTATTCTTTCATTTATTTATTTATTTTTTAAGCATTAGTAACTTCTTTTTTTTTTTTTTTAAAGATTTATTTATTTTATTACATATCTCCCCTTCCCCCTGCTGCGGCGATGCGCCGAGAGTGGTCACTGCGCAGGCGCGGCTTTCCCCGCTTGTGGGCAGTCTCTGCGTCCGTTCACGGCCGGCTTTCAGTTCACGGGTGGCTGGCTGTGCTCCATCCGCGGGCGACCTGCCCTGCCCGTGGCAGCTCTTTCCATGTCTGTGGCAGCTTCTTGCCCTGCCCACGGCGGCTCCGGTCCACCCATGGCGGCTTGCCATTCTCAAGGCGGTCTGCCCGCTAGGAGAGGTCCCCGGGAATCGAACCCAGGGCCTCCCATGTGGTATGCCGGCGCCCTATCCACTGGGCTATCGAGCCGGCCCCTCATTTATTTCTTTATTTTCCATGTTGCTACTTGTTGATTCTTCATTGGTTTGCTCAGTTTTCTATTTTTATGTTATTCATTTATTGCCAAATACTCTGCCAAAAGTGTAATTAATCCATAATTAATTCAAACAAATCAGGTCATGTACCTAAGCAACCTTTTGAGACATTTTTTTCAGACATCTTTGTCCTCTACTCCAATATTGAGTGGTTGTTTTTCCTGATACACAACTCTTATCCTATGAAACTCCCTGCATCATTATCCTGGGGAATTTTCTTCAACTCTCCTCGGTATTGGAAAATCTCTTCCCTGAATCCTACTTCTTTTTTATTAGGTTAGTCTGCATCAGAGGGAAGCATCTGATCTCTTAGTTACTTCTTAAGAGTCCTAGAGAAATAAAAGACTTGGGGCCGGCTGTAGCCCAGTGGATAGGGCGCCGGTATGCCACTTGGGAGGCCCTGGGTTCGGTTCCCGGGGACCTCTCCGAGCGGGCAGACCGCCTGAGAAGGCAAAGCCATTGTGGGCGGGGCAGAGCCGCCGTGGGCAGGGCAAAAAGCCCCCACGGGCAGAGTAAAGCTGCCACGGGCAGGGCGAGCCACCTGCAAACAGAGCAAAGCTGCCTGCGAATGGAGCAAAAGCCGCCCAGGAGCGGAAGCAGAGTCGCCCACAAGCAGGGTAAGCCGCCTGCGCAGTGAGCTGATTCAGCACATCAACGCATGGGGGGGAGAAAAAGCAGACATAGAAGAACACATACACACACAAAAAAAATGAACACACAGCAAGAGCAAGCAGAAAAGGGAGGGATATGTAACAAAAAAAAAAGAAATAAAAGACTTGATAATCCATACAGATGAAAGTGTATTTATTAATAGTTTGGCTATAAAATTTGTGGTCTGAAATTATTTGAATTGAAGCATAGCCCCATTGTCTTTGAGATTACAGTGCTGTTGAGAAATCCAATGCCATTCTGAAAACCAAACTTGTATATGTGACCAGTTTTCTCTCCACAAATATATGGAAGGAAATTTTGTAGACCTTGGGGTGGGTCTTTACCATCCATTGGGCTAGACACATTTTGGGTCATGAAAATCCATGTTTTCATAAGTTTAGTTAAGGAAAATTCTTTTACTCTTTGATAAATTCTTTACCTCCATAGTCTATTCTCTATATTTCTAAATGTCTAATATTTAGATAT
This sequence comes from Chaetophractus vellerosus, assembly GCA_004027955.1. Taxonomy (NCBI): domain Eukaryota; kingdom Metazoa; phylum Chordata; class Mammalia; order Cingulata; family Chlamyphoridae; genus Chaetophractus; species Chaetophractus vellerosus. The sequence continues at coordinate 2,593 of PVKH010029310.1, read as the reverse complement.
CAGGTTTTCCAGACTGATCTAAATTTCTTATTTTCATTTCCTTATTTTTCATTTCTTTGTTGTTTTTGCTGTTGTTATTTTTTATTTCTGGGAGATATCATCAACTTTTATCATCATCTTTTAACTTTTATTGATTTTTTAAAAATAATTTTTCCTATCATATGTTTCCAAGAACTTTGGGGATCTCTGAAAGTTTTGCTTTGGGTTTTTGTTGTTGCTGTTTTTTCCTTGGTAGTAATAGTTTCTTTTCTCTCTTTGAAGACTATACTGAGAACTTTAAAAAATAATTTTCTTCTTTCTTCATTTTCTTTTTGGTTTCTCTTTACACTGACATTGCTTCTATTTTTATTATTTTTTTTTTTGGTTTATCCATGCCATGCTGGCATATTAAAGGTTGTTTTGTTTTGTTTATTCGTATTTTGTTTTTGTTTGTTTTCTTTTTTCCCAATACCCGGTGATTTTTGGCAGCTAACTCAAACAGTGAGGAAATATAAAGCTATTTTTTTTTCTCTCTCTGCGCATGTGCAGAATATGTTAACCGGTGTACTTCAATCTAGAGTAAGCATGCTGATTTCATTTCCGTGAGTCTACCAACTGTCATTATATGTCAGCATTTTATTTGGAGGTGGGTGTCTCCAGGGAGGAGACATTCCTTTCTTGAAGTGGAGAAAGGGGTTGGAGGAAGTCTCATTTTTCAATATTATTTCCCAGATTTTACTTGATATCCCCACACTTAACTAGGCCTAGTATGTTCTAACCAAAGTATTGCTGGTTAATTGTCTCCACTGCATAAACAAAGTGTTTGTCATAGTGAGGTAAGGGGGGAAGTGGGGAGTCATCAAGGTGCTTGGGAGGATTTGAGGGCATCCAACTTTTATTTATCAAACACTTGAAAAGAATTCTTGTTTCCACCCTATCTGCACCAAGTTCATATTTAAAAAGAACCTCCAGTTCCCATAACTTTCTGGAGTTGTTTGCTCCTTATCAGCCTGCTTCTGGGCCCCCCCTCTCACAGCTCAAGTTTCAGGGATCTCTTGGTACAAAGTCAGTTGCCCCTGACTTACTTGCTTTTCGGCTTTCAAAATGTGCTTTTGTCTTCTTTTCATTCTCTTTGGCCTTACAGTTTTATGTCTTTATTTATTTGCTTTCACTCATTTTAATGGGAGTCAGGAACAATAATCATGAACAATTAGTAATGAAATCCAACAAACAGTTTTCCAGTGTATGAGAAAGAGATAGAGTTCTGGAAATGAGAATGTAGAAATGCCATATTCATCTTTATCAGTCCGTGTGACCTGAAAATAGGGACCTAAGTGCCTTTCACACATGATTTCAAGCAATGAAAATTTGCCATTGCTACAAAATCCCAATTATTGAAGTGCAAGCTAGAACAGCTGCCAAGAGGAAATGAACATTAAATGAGTAAAATATTGGTTTGTTCATCAAATACTGACATGGTACTGGTGAATATTCCCCCCATGTGCATAAGGTGGAATGTTCTTGATATAGTGATAGATAGACCAGCACTGTACTGTTAACTCTTCCATTAACTCACTTAAGCCCTGTAATACCACACAAAGAGAATTTTGTACCTAGAAATTAACTCAGGAGCCTCTACTACTTATTAACCACATGGCCCTTATTTTTCTAGCTCCTCATTTTTTCTGTTAATAAAAATGAAGAATGATGGTGTGTGAAGATTAACTGACATAATATATGTGAAAACACAAAGAGTTGTACAAATAAAGCTTTTTCATCCTATTGTGAAGTGGCCCAGACATGCGGCCCTTCCCAGGTCCTCCTTGGCTGCTTGTTTGTCAGCGATGTGCACAAAGCGACGCACCTCCCCTGAAACAACAGTCTCCCTGCTTGACTTCAATGTGAAATTTCATTCCGTGAATCTATGCATAGTATTGAACTAACTAGCAAGGCGGCAAGAGAAAGTGACTCGATGTGTTGAGATAAAGTGCCTGTCAGAATCCCATTACCTAAGGGAAGAGCAAAGCCTATACATCAGAAAAAGAGCATGGCAACACGCAGCTCTTGGCTGTGAACTTGAAGGAGGCGGGGCAGCTTCTGCCCCCAGGTGTTCACACATGAAGCTCAAGGGTAAATATTTAGGGCAGGCAAGAAATGACAATCCATCAGGACCCAGCCAGCACCCTGTCAGTTCTGGGTTATGGTAATTAAATGGATCTGTCTTAATAGTTTTAGGATATTAATAGGAAGATAATTATTTACCAAAATTTTGTGCTACAGCCTATTACTCAGCCTAGAAATAGATCTTAACATTTCACGTGGTGTGAATTACATCGAAAAGTGATTTGAAAAATGAAGACTTTTAATCATGGCAGCTAATTATCTTGCATTTTCTTTGCTGCTCTCCTGGATTTCTCTCATTCCCCCCTCCCCTGCCCCTGTTTCCTAGTTCTCTGCCTCCCACCCCACCCCCTCAAATACAGTTTTCCAGGCATCTATCTTTTGAGAACATAGAACTACCAAGTGTGACAGCTCTCCAATAGTTTAATTCAGACTTTCCCCCTTTCATATATTTGATTAAAGCTCAGGTATGGGCATAAACACCATGCAAACA
>PVKH010029309.1:0-12674 GCA_004027955.1 Chaetophractus vellerosus | reverse complement strand
AGTTCCCCCATCTTCCAGATATCTGCACTGGGAGTGTGGGCCAGCTCCATGCCAAGTTGGTGAGGGGTAGGGAAGGTATCAGCCAGTGTCTTAGGAAATCCTACCACTTTTAAGAAGTCTTTTTCTTGATTTGGCACTTGCTTTGTTACTGTAGTTCTTTATCTGTTTTCTGGAGCCCTAAGGAAGATATTTCTGCTAGTTCTTGCTGGTTGATCAGAGCTTCTGTAGGGGGACAGATCCCTGAAGCATCTCACTCTACCATCTTGATTGAGTTAGCTCACCACAATCTAGTTTTAGAACATTTTTATCACTCCAAAAAGAAATCCTGGGGGAACCAGCTGTGGCTCAATTGGTAGGGCTCTGGTTTACCACATGGGAGGCCCCAGGTTTGGTTCCCGGGGCCTCCTGGAGAAGGCAAGCCACCGCGTGGTGAGCTGACTCAGCGGGATGGCGCAGCAGGGGGAGACAAGTAGACACAGAAAAATGCAAAGCGAATGAACACAGCAAGCACAAGCAGCATATATAAATAAATAAAAATAAATCTTAAAAAAAAAAAAAGAAATCCTGTACCCATTATATGTCACTTCCAACTCCCCGTTTCCCTTATTCCATGGCAACCACTAATGTACTTTCTGTCTCTATAGATATAACTGTTCTGGACATTTCATATAAATGGAATCATACATTGTATATTCTTTTGAGACTGGTTTCTTTCACTTACCATTATGTTTTTAAGGTTCATCCATGTTGTACATGAATCAGTACTTCATTCCTTTTTATTGTTGAATAATATTCCATTGCACTGTACTGACAACACCACATTTGGTTTATCCATTTATCATTTGATAGACGTAAGGGTTGTTTCCATCATTTGGCTATTGTGAATCTTGCTGTTATGAACATTTGTGTACAAGTTTTTGCAAGGAAATATATTTTCAATTCTTTGGGGCATATTCCTAAGAGTGGAATTGCTGGGTCATATGTTAATTCTTTGTTTGACTTTTTGAGGTACCACCAAACTTTTTTCCACTATGGCTGTGTCATTTTATATTCCTACCGGCAATATATGAGAGCTCTAATTTCTCCACATCCACAGCAACACTTGTTATTTTCTGTTTCTTTTTTTAAAATTACACCCATCCTGGTGGATGTGAAGTGGTACCTAATTGTGGTTTTGATTTGTATTTCATTTTTTTTTTTAAAGATTTTATTTTATTTTATTACATATCTCCCCTCCTCCCTGTTGCGGCGACACTCCAAGACCGTTCACTGCACAGGCGCGGCTTTCCCCGCTTTTGAGCGGCTTCTGCTTCCATTCACGGCCGGCTCTTGCTTCAGTTCGCGGGTGGCTGGCTGCGCTCCATTCGCAGGCGACCTGCCCTGCCCGTGATGGCTTTGCCCTGTCCGTGGCAGCTTTTTGCCCTGCCCATGGCGGCTTGTCCTTCTCAAGGCAGTCTGCCCGCTAGGAGAGGTCCCTGGGAACCGAACCCGGGGCCTCCCATGTGGTATACCGGCGCCCTATCCACTGGGCTATATGGCCGGCCCTGTATTTCATTTTCATTAGTGATTACTGATGTTGAGCATCTTTTCATGTACTTATTGGCCATTAGTGTATCTTCTTTGGAAAAATGTCTATTCAAGTCCTTTGCCTACTTTTTAATTGGGTTGTTTGTCTTTTTGTTGCTGAGTTGTAAGAGTTCTTTATATATTCTGGATACTAAACCCTTATCAGATATATGATTTACAAATTTCTTTCCTTTCTGTGTGTTGTCTTTTCTCTTTCTTGCTGGTGTCATTTGAAGCACAATATTTCTAACTTTGATGAAGTCAACTTATCAATCTTCTCTCTTATTGCTTGTCCTTTTGGTATAATTTCTAAGAAATCATTGCCTAACCCAATATAAAAAAAGATTTACTCCTGTGTTTTCTTCTAATAGTTCTGTAGTTTTCACTTATATTAAGTTTATGATCCATTCTGAGTTAATTTGGGGGTATAATGAGATATTTCCACTCCCATTTTATAACTAAAGATTCTGAGACTTAGGTTAAGTCCCTTTCTTAAGATTCCATATCAAGTATACTTTGTTCTTTGTCTTTCCCTATTCTATTTCTTTTTTTTTTTTTTTTAAAGATTTATTTTATTTTATTACATATCTCCCCTCCCCCCCATTGCGGCGATGCGCCAAGGCCGGTCACTGCGCAGGCGCGGCTTTCCCCGCTTGTGGGCGGCTTCTGCTTCCATTCACGGCCGGCTTTGCTTCAGTTCATGGGTGGCTGGCTGCGCTCCATTCACGAGCGACCTGCCTTGCCCGTGGCGGCTTTGCCCTGTCCGTGGCAGCTTTTTGCCCTGCCCACGGCAGCTCTGGCCCGCCCATGGCGGCTTGACCTTCTCAAGGCGGTCTGCCCGCTAGGAGAGGTCCCCGGGAACCAAACCTGGGGCCTCCCATGAGGTATACCAGCGCCCTATCCACTGGGCTATATGGCCGGCCCTATTCTATTTCTTCTCTTGAACTTTTCAAATAATGGTAGAAATTGGCTCTATTGTACTCTTTTTTTTTTAAACAATAAGAAGCCTTTAATTTCATCACCATAAACATTATACTCTGATTGCTCACATACAGTTTAAAATATTTACTTCACTAAATAAATAAGACATAATATTATTGCAAAGGGCATTTAAGCCCCAGAGATAAGACCTCCTGAGTTTCTGTGTGGGATTCCCCAAGTACAGACATGCCCTGGGGGCTTAGACAGACAAAGGCTGGAGGAGGAACATTCTGTGTTTCTAGTCCCACAGTAGCTCCAAAGAGAAGTCTGTGAAACTAGTGGGGAAAGGCAGGCTGGGCAGCTCCTTCATCAGCCCAGTTGTAGAGAGCAGAGGAGACTGGAGGAGAGCTAAGACCTAGAGTCCCATCCTCCACCAGCTCCACTTCCCCCTGCCTTGGGTAACAGCATTTGGATATTAAGTTGGGGTGAGTGGAACTTCCAAGCTCATGCATTAGGCAATTTTGGGCACCAGAGCAGTCACACCGGAAGGGAATTCTGGAAATGGTCAACCCAATGATAAACTGTCTCAAAGGACCCAGTTTCTGGGGATCCTACCCTACCCAATGCCTAGACACCTACATGGCAGAGCTGGGAATTGATTCCTTTCCACTTTGTTAAATAAATAAGTTAAATATTTAAAGGCCTGTCCCTGTGATAGCAACACAGGGACCAAAAAGCCATGTCCTGATAAAATGGGGGACAGGGGGAACATCAGCAGAAAGGCAGTGCTGTGTGGGGAAGGGAGCAATAGAACCTCCCCCTCCTCCTTTATACTTTCAAATAAAAAACTGAGTATAGTTATGTTTAGCAATAATGTTTGTTAAAATTGAGTTATGATTAAGCATCTAGAAAGCTTTGATTCTCTCAACAAGCAGATATCATAATGCTTCTTTTATAAATGAGGAATTGACTTGCCTCCAATCGCAAAGTTGGGAAGGTGGTGGAACTGAGACCAGACCTGTGTCTCAGCAACTCCCACTTCACTGTACCTTACCTTATCACAGTCCAGATGTACATGATGCTATCTCCCCTCCCCAAGTCCAAGATTGCATTTCAAAACCCCTGCGTTTTGCTTCAGCTTCATTTTTGGAATATCTGTCAACTGGTTTCCTCTACCAATCAAAGAAGATGAAGCTATCATTTCACCATCAGATTTGGATCAGAATATTTAGCAGTTTAGTACATTTATCTGGAAGTCAAGGATGAAGTGGCTACTTCAGTGTTAGTTATTTCTCTTTCCAAGAATGTTCTGCATTGTTACCATATAGGAACAATGGCAATAAGAAGTACAATCATTACCATTTATAAACTGCATATTAAGTGCCAATAACAGCAACACTGCAAGTTAGGTATTATTATCCCTCTTTTACGGATTAGGGAACTGAAGCTCAAGAAGGCTAAGTAGCTGGCCCAAAGATACTAAATGTCAGCATAAGATTCAAACCTAAGTCTCTTTGATTCTTTTTTTTTTTTTTTTAAGATTTATTTATTTATTCCCCACCCCACCCCCACACCACCCCCTGTTGTTTTGTGCTCGCTGTCTGCTCTCTCTGTGTTCTTCTGCATCTGCTTGTCTTCTCTTTAGGCAGCACCAGGAACTGATCCTGGGACCTTCCAGATTAGGGAGAGATGCTGAATCTCTTGTGCCATCTCAGCTCCCTGGTCTGCTGCATCTCCTATTGTCTCATTTCTGTGTCTCTTTCTGTTGTGTCATCTTGCTGCCCCAGCTCCCTGCATGGGCCAGCACTCCGCATGGGCCAGCTCACCGCTTGGGCCAGCTTGCTTTTTCACCAGGAGGCCCCGGGAATCGAACCCTGGACCTCCTATATAGTAGATGGGAACCCAATCATTTGAGCCACATTCACTTCCCTCTTTGATTCTTAAGACTATGCTCTTACCAAAGGGGAAAATAGTTAATCATAGTTCCCATATTGTTTCCTTTCCTAAGGTGCAGGTGCTGAGTTTCTGTATGAGGCTTACCAGGAGCATCAGGTCAGCCTATGGGAAATGGTTTCAGTATACCTTAGCTCTTTACATGTCTTAATAATATGTTGATATTAAGCCTCCATGAATTGGAGTGGGGGCTGTATTTGCTCATTTGGCAATGTGTACAATATTAATTTTTAAAATAAAATTTTATTGAAGTATGTTACTCATACATGAATATACATAAACAATAAGTGTATAGTAAAAGTTGTGAACAAACAAACATGAATATCATCATACAGGGCTCCCATACATCACCCCACTACCAATACCTTTGCATTGTTGTGAAACATTTGTTATACACTATGAAGAAGCATTGTCAAAATATTACTACTAACTGTAGCCCATATCATACATTTGGTATATTTTTCCCCCAATCCACCTGATCATTAACACCCTGTATTGGAATTACACACTTGTTATAGTTCATGAGAGAACATTCTCATATTCTGTTAACCACTGTCCATTTTCTACCACTGGATCCCCTGTGTTGTACAGTCCCCTGCTTTGTACAGTTCATTCAAAGTGTTCACTCAGAGGCTCTCATTTTCATCACAGAGTTGTGCTGTCATCACCTCAGTCAGTTTTAGAACATTTTCATTACTCCAAAAGGAAAAATCCCATACTCCCTTATACCTCCTTTCATTGTCTCATAGAATTGATATCATATCTTCTTTGCCATTGCTGCAAAAATGTTATATTACTGTTAACTTTTTTGCAATAAGTTATATTAGCTATAATTTTTCCATGTATCACCATAGTCTTAAAACTTTGTAAAAGAACATTCTTATATTTATACTACCACTGAAATCACTGTTATACATAGCCTAGATTATTCTCTAGTTTCCTTTCAATTAACATTTACATCCACAGACTACCCCTTTCAGCTGAAAACTCATTTATAAATCAGTGTTAGTTATACTCACTATAATGTGTTACTGTCATCTCTATTTATTTCCACACTTTTACAATAAACCTCATTCAAAATTCTACACATATTGAGCACCAGCTCCCATTCTCAACCCATATTCTATTTCCTAGTAACCTATACTCTAGAGTTTCCCTCCGTGAGTTACCTCATCATATTTAGTGCATATTAGTGAGACCATACAATATTTGTCCTTTTGTATCTGGCTTATTTCACTCAACATAATAACCTCAAGGTTCATCCATGTTGTCATATGCATCCCAATTTCATTTCTTCTTACAGCTGAATAGTATTCCATTGCAGGTATATACCTCATTTACAATATTAATTTTTAAGCAATCTCTGTGTGCATCTTTGAAACTCATCTTCCATCAGTGGAATATCAGTGTGCGTTACTTCATGCTGCCTGCCATTCTTCCTTCTGATGATCACTGATGTTTCAGCACTGAGGGTAAAAGCATCATCTTAGGGGCAGCAGAGATGAGGCTTCAGAAATCGGTTCAGCTTACTGAGATTGTGGGTTAGGTAAACATGTGCCTTTCTGTATAGGACTTTTTGATATTTGTTGTATTTCTTTTTTGTTGTTGTTGTTACATATCCCCCCCCCCTTCTGTTTGTTCTTGCTGTGTTCATTCTTGCGTTCTTCTGTGTCTGCTTTGTCTCCCCCTGTTGCGGCAATGCGCTGAGTCAGCTCACCGGTAAGCAGTGGCCTTGCCCATTTGCGGGCAGCTTGCACCATTTGCGGGCGGCTCTGCTCTGCTCTGCTCTGCTCTGCTCGTGGGCGACCTGCTTTGCCTGTAGCGGCTCTGTCCTGCCCATGGCAGCTGTTTGCCCTGCCCACAGTGGCTCTGCCCCGCCCACGGCGGCTTGCCCTCTCAAGGCTGTCTGCCCCGCTTGGAGAGGTCCCCGGGAACCGAACCCAGGGCCTCCCATGTGGTGAACCGGCACCCTATCCACTGGGCTATAGCCGGCCCCCTTTGTTGTATTTCTGATGCCAATAAATGGCATTTAATAATAACTTAAAAAGTGTGTGCATTATGAGGATGTGGAGCAGTTGGGATCCTATATACTGCTGCTGGGAACATAAAATGGTGTAGCCACTTTGGGAAATAGTCTGGCAGTTCCTCAAATGATTAAACATAGTGTTACCATAGGACCCAGCAACTCCACTCCTACCCAAGACAAATGAAAACATATGTCCACACAAATACTTGCACACTAACGCTCATAGCAGCATTACTCATAATAATAGCCAAATGGTGGAAACAATCCAAATGTTGATCAGCTGATGAATGGATAAATAAAATATGGTTTATCCATACAATGAAATAAGAAGAAACGAAGTATTGATACATACTATGACATGGGTGAACCCTGAAAATACTATGCCCAGTGAAAGAAGCCAATCACCAAAGACCATATATTGTATGATTCCATTTATATTAAATGTCCAGAATAGGCCAGTCCATAGAGACAGAAAGTAGATTAGTGGTTGCCAGGGTCTGGGGGAGGGGGAAATGGGAAGTGATCACTAATGGGTACAGGGTTGCTTTTTGGGTGATGAAAAATTTTGAAACTAGATAGTAGTGATGTTTACACAACCTGAATAATAAACTAAAATAGATCACAGAATTATACACTTATAAATAAAGAATAAACTAAAAAAATTGGAACACTAGTTTTTCATGGAACTTTTAGGACTGTGAAGGATGGATGAAGGGATTTAGACATGCAGAGATAGGGTGAGGGGCTTGAGGCTGAAGGAAAAGCATGAGCAAAGGCAGGAAGATATTCAAGTGTGGGGCAAGTATGAAGAAGAATAAGCTGTTGAAATTTTTGATGGAGCAGAGTGGGCATAAAGGTTAAAGGTAGGATTGAGCTGGAATGTGGAAGGTATTGGAAAGCCAAGCCCAGGTATCTGGGCTTTTCTGGGTGGGTTCAAGGAAGTCTTTGAAGGCTTGTTATTGCTAGCGCATCAGTAATGTCTTGGGTTTGGGCTCCCTGAATTTGAAAGTATTATGCTTATTGATGGCTATTGCTTATATTTCCTTTGCTCCTATTTTCACTCATTTATTGAGCACCGACTGTATATCAGATGTAACTTATATTATTTCATTTACTTCTCAGCCCAACCCTGTGAGAGTCAGTATCTTTATCTTCCCATTTTACAAATGAAGAAACCAAGGATCAGTGGTTGTTTCTTGGTCAATCAATAAGTGATAGAATCAGGATTCAGCTCCAAAGCCCAGGCTCTCTGTACTCTTACACGTCTCTGTACTGCCTCCTTTCCCCACTCCATGTTCTCACTTTTCTCAAATCACCTTGGCCTCTTTTTATACAGACAGTAGAATTAAGCCATGGAACCAGTGAATCTTGACATTTTCAGCTAAGCAGTTAAATACTTCTGAATTTCTTGGTTTCAGGGCTCATTTCAAATCTTTCACCTCCCATTCATGTAGACTAGCTGTCACAAAGGTGGGATTCACTATGAAGGCAAGTGAAAGATACCTTGGAGTAAAGAATAGGCTGCTTAACTGTACCTTATAAGCTATTAAGAAGGTATAAGTACCTTCCCTGCAGAACAGCTATTTAAATTTTGTCCTGGAGGCACCCTCTCTTTAGTAAGGTTGGAATTTGAAGGCAAGTGAAGGAGGATAGAGTGAGAACAATCATGAGTAAAATAGCAAGTACCTCTTTAAACTTATCTTTAAGACCAACGTTTCTTTACTCTCTAAGGAATCAATCAGTTTTACTGGAATTACTTTGAGATGACTGCTAGAAGGGTACCCTGCTCTTGCTTTTCTTTTTCAAACTAAAGAGCCAACAGCTGGCATTACCCTTCATTTAAAATACAAATTAAAATTCCTAATCTCCCCAGAAGTAATTAAGATGATCCTGAAGCTGTTCACATACTTAATAAACCCAATTATATTTTTATTAACCCTGACATAGTTCCTTTTGTTGCTGAATCATCATTTTAACACAAACATTATCAACCAAATGAAACATCAGTTTCCCTCTCTTTGGTCATGTCGAGATCTTGGGCACTGGTGGAAAAGAACACTTTAAATGTGTCTCTACTGTTTTAGCAATTCATTTTTAGATTGGACATTAGACTTTTACACTTGGTTCTATTCCTAGACCTTGTGGTATCTCTGCTGTCCCCTGAGAAAGCTTGAAGGTTAGGAAAGACTCGAGCCTCAGGGAATGGATCACAAACATGGAGCTACCGAAGACCTAATTTGGTCGTCCCTCCTGTCCACCTGCCAAGGCATGACTGTTCCAGGTTTTCGTTCATAGGGGAAAGCTGTTTTAGAAGCTTTTTTGTAATTTATGTTTAATTTTTGTTTTCTGTTATTGGTGACGTGAGTTTAGATAGAGTTAGAAAAAGAATTATTAAATATTATCTTTGGCCACTGATTTTTTTCTTAACAGTTTAAAATGTTCAACATACATTTATTGAACACCTGCTATGTTGCTATGTGATAGGGTACTATGCTAGGTACAGAGGATCCATTAGTGAGAAAAACAGTCATCACCCTTCCTTCATGGAGTTAATCAGATAATCACACAAGCAACTATAGAAGGTGGTGTTGACAGGTGTTGCGAAGAAAAGGTGCACAGTGCTATGAGACACATTTTACCTGACAGAAAGGGGAGGGAAGAAGTGACCCATAAGCTGAGAGCTGATGAGTGATTAGGAATTAATCTAGTAAAGAAGGGAGGGAAGAGTGTTCCAGAAGGAGGGACGGCAAAGCAGCAGTGTTGTGGCAGGGAGGAGAGTGCAGACAGGGACAGGTGCATGAATGTGTGTGTGCTGCAGAACCCCTGGGACTCAGTGAAGAGAGGGGTGGTGCTGAGTGGGCTTGGAGCTGCCCCTCTCTAACCAGAGTGCTCTGTTTTTTCTTTCATTGTGCCTCTTCTAAAGAGTTCGTTTGAAAACAAGGTTCTGCTGCTTTAAAAAAAAAAAAAGTTAAAAATCACCGTCTTAAGCCACCTACCTGATCAAGCAAGGAAGGTTTACCCCACATTTCATAGAAGTCATGCAACATACACCCCTAATCACCTCTCTTCACCACTGACAGAGAATGCTGTTTCTCTTTTAGCTTGTTTTCATGAAATGCAATGAGAATATTTGGCTATCTCCACAAACCCCTGAACTCAGTTGTCCAATACACAGCCCTTAACCATTAGAAAAAACATTTTAATTGCAGACAAGAAAGGAAAAACCATATGAAATTATTTTAGGCCAAGTTTTCAAACAAAGTTTTAATAGTAGAATACATTTTAAAAATGAGATCTAATATGAGAGCATCAAAATCTCAGGTGATTTTTATATTCTTCTTTGAAAGAGTATAAGAAAAAAATTTTTCTTATATTTTCCACATTTTCTAGTATGAACAATTATTGCTTTTATAATCAGAAGAAAATATTTTAAAAATCATATGGCCAGTTTAAGTAATCAATTGTTTCTTGATAACAAGGTTCAGGGACTAGTACAGATTGAAACAGATGGCTCCCTCTGTTGTAGTATACTCTCTGTTGATCTTTTTGCCGACCAGGTAGTACTAAGGTACAGAGTGATCATGGCTTTTTTTCCAGGAGATTACATAATGATAAGAGAAATCTTACTGACAAACATGTTTCTACCAAGTGGAGTGTTTCTTAATGAAATGGTTGCTTGGAAACCAGACCATAATAATAAATTTTCTATATTTAGTTTGTAAAATGATTCAGTTTGCAAAATTATTAAGTAAGAGAATTTTAAGTAGATAAAAATTGAACATATCCATTATTTTTTGTCTTGCAATTCAGCAACCAAATGGTTAAATTAATGGCAAAATTGCATCCAGATGTGTCTATCCAGATCCTATTCATAAAACAGAACAGAGAATGAAAGTAAAACTCAGCAACCCTGCTCTACTTTAACTATGATTCTTCAGTGGGTACAGTGGTGTTTGATCTTTCACCAGTTGTGTATTAGAAGCTGTTACATAAAACACTTACTAGGTTGTTGAGACAATTCAATTAGTCCAGTGGGTCAAAAAATTGTGAAGATGTGAAAATTAACTTGAATTCAAATTAAGTTCAAAGGATATTATTATTATTATTATTATTATTATTTAAAAAGGGATTCAGGGGTGAAAATACTTGTTTAGGATGACAATTTCTAAATGGAAAATCTGACATGCTAACTATTACTAATGACAAAGAAACCTTAAAATGCACCATATTTATCAGATGAATTAAAACATTAAATTTAAAATTTAAAATATATAAAACCTAAAAGAAAATATATTTCTGGCTTCCATTTCCAGTAATGATGGGATAGCTCAACTGAAAACAACTATGATGCAAGGTAACATATTTAAAACATTTTTAAAGCATTGAAGAGTTCACAAAAAAGTGGGTTATTACCAGGAGCCAGCTGTGGCTCAATTGGTTGGGCTCTGGTTTACCACATGGGAGGCCCCGGGTTCGGTTCCTGGGGCCTCCTGGAGAAGGCAAGCCGCTGCGCGGTGAGCTGACTCAGTGGAATGACGCAACAGGGGGAGACAAGCAGACACAGAAAAATGCAAATCAAATGAACACAGCAAGCACAAGCAGCAAGGGTGGGATATATAAATGAATAAAAAATAAATCTTTAAAAAAAATGGGTTATTACCAAGTCAATATCTTAAGAGAAAGCTAAGAGGTAAACTGAGAATAAGAACCAGCATTTATCCTGACAGCATTTGCTGAAATTAAACTGTGGTTTCCAATACCTTGAAGGACAAGTTGCAGAAATGAAAACCCAGACCCAACCCAAAGGAATACACTTTCAGGGTAAGGGTAATCAGAAGTAAAAATGCTAGCCTTCACTTCAAGCCCAGGGAACTGGGAGGAGAGCTATTTTGAACACTAAGCAGAGCAAGGGAGAATAAAGAAAGAAAACCTATCCCTGAGAGGTTGTAATTGCCAAATGGGCCACCCCTCCTGCAGATTTGCATTATTCAGATTCAAAAAATATCAAGCATGGAATTAAAGTTTAAAATATTTTTGCCCTGTTGGTCTCCCTAGGTGTCATGCAGAAACAAAAGTCAATTGCCTATGGAGGAAGGCACCTTTATTCTAGACGCCAAAGACTTCCCATAATAATTTTTTAATGCCAGTGGCTAGTGCATAGCCACAAAATAACCAAGCACAAGGATGTAAGACTCCAGGAACAAAAACATCTGCTCCACAAAGACTTCAGATGTTGGAATTGTCACACACAAAGTATGAAGTGTAACCATGCTTACTATATTTCAAGAAATACAAAACAAGCCTGAAAATCTTCAGGGCGTAAGAAACAACAAAAAATGATCAGCATGTTTGAAAAAATACTAAATAGAACTTTTAAAACTAAAAAGTAGAATAGCTAAAATTAAAAACTCAGTGGATAGGTTTTGCAGCAGACAGCTGAAGAGATAATTAGTGAGCCAAAAAATAGAAAGGAAGAAATTAGGCAGAGTGCAATACAGAGATACAATGTTTAATTTCTGGATGAAGAAGTCAAAAAGGAAAGATTAGTAGATCTCTTAAAATTTACTTATGTCAAAAACAATTTTCTTAATTAAAATGACAAGTATAATTGAAGAGAAAAGATTTGTAACAAAAAAGACAAGCACAAATCTATAGAGACAGAAAATAAGTTAGTGGTTGCCCAGGACTGAGGGGATTGCAGGGAAAAGGGGAGTGATTGCTAAGGGACACAGAGCTTCTTTGGGGTGATAAAATGTTCTAAAATCAATTGTGGGGAAGCAGATGTGGCGCAAGCAATTGGGCTTCTGCCTACACGTGGGAAGTCCCAGGTTTGGTTCCTCCTGCCTCCTGGAGAAAGTGAGCTGGTGCAGCGGGCAGGCACAGCAAGCTGACGCAACAAAAGAGACACAAAGAGGAAAGACAATGGGAGACACAACAAACTAGGGACCTGAGGTGGCTCAGGTGATTGAGCGCCTCTCTTCCACATGAGAGGTTCCAGGTTCAGTTCCTGGTGCCTCCTAAAGAAATGACAAGCAGACACAGAGAGCACACAGCAAATGGACACAGAGAGAAGACAGGGACCACAAACAATGGCGGAGGGCAGGGGATAAATAAAATAAATCTTTAAAAATAAAATAAAATCAATTGTGATGGTTACACAACTGTGAATATACAAAAACAATGATTTGTACACTTAATAGATTTAGTT
>PVKH010029308.1:0-12682 GCA_004027955.1 Chaetophractus vellerosus | reverse complement strand
CACCCACGGCGGCTTTGCCTTCTCAGGCAGTCTGCCCACTCGGAGAGGTCCCCGGGAACCAAACCCAGGGCCTACCATGTGGTGTATTGACACCCTATCCACTGGGCTATACAGCCGGCCCCTAGGTAATATATTTTAAAGTCCAGAAGTGAGAGGCCTCCAACTTCATTCTTCCTTTTTAAGATGTTTATTGCTTTTTGGGGCCACCTACCCTTCCAAATGAAAAAGGCTTTAGGATTTTTTTTGGCATTGCACTGTATATGTATATAAATTTGGATATATATCTTCCAATTCATGAATATGGAATGTTCTTCCATTTATTTAGGTCTTCTTTAATTTCTTTTAGCAATGCAATATAGTTTTCTGAATACAAGTGCTTAACATTCTTGATTAAGTTTATTCCTAAATATTTGATTCTTTTAGTCACTATTATAAATGGTATTTTTTCCCTTTCTCCTTACATTGCTCATTAGTAGTGTATAGAAAGACTACTGATTATTGCATATTAATCTTGTATCCTGTCACTTTGCTGATCTCATCTATTAGTTCTAGTAGCTTTGTTGTAGATTTTTCAGGACTTTCTAGGTATAGGATCATATCATCTGTGAATAGCACAAGTTTTACTTCTTCCTCTCCAATTTGGATGCCTTTTTATTTATTTTTCTTGCCTGATTGCTCTAGCTAGAACCTCTAGCTCTATATTAGATAACAGTGTTGACAGTAGTAATCTGGTCTTGTTCCCAGTCTTAACAGGAAAGTTTTCGGGCTTTCACCATTGGGTACAAAACTAGCTGTGGGTTTTTCCTATATTCCCTTTAGCCTGTTAAGAAAACTTCCTTCAATTCCTATATTTTGGAGTACTTTTATCAAGAAAGGATGCTATATTTTGTCAAATACCTTTTCTGCATCAATCAAGATGATCATGTGGTTTTTCTTCTTTGATTTATTAATGTGGTATATTATGCTGGTTGATATTCTTGGGTTGAATCACCCTTGCATGCCTGGTATAAAACCTACTTGATCATGATGAATATTTCTTTTAATGTATTGTTAGATTCAATTAGTGAGTATTTTGTTGAGGATATTTGCATCTGTATTCATTAGAGATATTGGTCTGTATTTTCTTTTTTTATAGTGTCTTTATCTGGCTTTGGTATTAGGGTGATATTGGCTCATAGAATGAGTTTGGTAGTGCTCTTTCCAGTGCTCTACTAGACCTAATAGATGAGTTCAGCTCTTTCCAGTTCAGTTTTGTAGAAGAGTTTGAGTAAGATTAGTATTAAATCTTCTTTGAGGGGCCGGCTCGATAGCCCAGTGGATAGGGCACCGGCATACCACATGGGAGGCCCTGGGTTCGGTTCCCGGGGACCTCTCCTAGCGGGCAGACCGCCTTGAGAATGGAAAGCCGCCATGGGCGGGCCAGAGCCGCCGTGGGCAGGGCAAAAAGCTGCCACGGACAGGGCAAAAGCCGCCACGGGCAGGGCAGGTCGCCTGCAAATGGAGCTCAGCCAGCCACCCGCGAACTGAAGCAGGAGCCGGCCGTGAATAGAAGCAGAAGCCGCCCACAAGCGGGGAAAGCTGCACCTGCGCAGTGACCAAGTCTCGGCGCGTCGCCGCAACAGGGGGGAAGGGGAGATATGTAATAAAATAAATAAATCTTTAAAAAATAAAAAATAAAAAATAAATCTTCTTTGAATGCTTGGTAGAAGTCACCTGTGAAGTCAGCTAGACCTAGGCTGTTTATTTTGGGGAGTTGTTTGATGACTGTTTCAATCTCCTTAACTATGATTGATTTGTTGAGGTCTTCTATTTCTAGAGCCAATATGGGTTGTTCATATGTTCATAGGAATTTTTCCACTTCATCTTCACTGTCTAGTTTGTTGGTGAACAGTTGATTATAGTATCCTCTTATGATCACTTTTATTTCTGGGGAGTCAATAGTAATGTCCCTGTTTTCATTTCTGATTTTATTTATTTGGGTCTTCTCTCTTTTCCTCTTTGTCAGTCTAGCTAAAGGTTTGTCAATTTTGTTGATATTCTCAAAGAACCAACTTTTGGTTTTGTTAATTCTCTCTATTTTTTTTTTATTGTTCTCAATTTCATTTATTTCTTCTCTGATCTTTGTTTCATTCCTTCTGCTTGCTTTGGGATTAGTTTGCTGTTCTTTTCCTAGTTCCTCCAGCTGTCTAGTTAGGTCTTTGATTTTAGCTCTTTCTTCTTTTTTAAAGTAAGCATTGAGGGCTATAAATTTCACCCTCTTGGCACTGCCTTCACTGCATCACATAGGTTCTGATATGTCATGTTCTCATTTTCTTTCATTTTGAGATTTCTTCTTTGACCCACTGATAATTTAATAGCGTTGTTTAATCTCCATATATTTGTAAATTTTCCCTTTTTCTGCCTGTTTTTTATTTCCAGCTTTATTCTATTTTTATCAGAGACAGTGCTTTGTATAATTTTGATTTTTTAAAATTTATTGAGATCTGTTTTGTGACTGAACATATGGTCTATCCTGGAGAAACCTACATGAGGACTTGAGAAGAATGTATATCCTGCTGTTTTGGCATGCAATGTTCTGAATGTCTATCAATTTAGTTCATTTATCATATTATTCAAGCTCTCTGTTTCTTTATTGATCCTCTGCCCAAATGTTCTATCCAATGATGAGAATGGTGTATTGAAGTCTCCAACCTTTATTATAGAGGCATCCATTTCTCTCTTCAGTTTTGCCAGTGTGTGCCTCATAATTTGGGTCATTCTGCTTAGGTGCATATACATTTATGATTGTTATTACTTCCTAGTGATCTGCCCCTTTTATTAATATATAATTTTTATATAATGTCCTTCCTTGTCTTTAATAAGAACTTTGCTTTTAACGTCTATTTCATCTGATGTGAGTATAACTTACTCTAGCTTTTTTGTTGTTGTTTTGTTACTGCATGCATGGAATATCTTTTTCCAGCTTCTCACTTTCAATCTTTTGTATCCTTGGATCTAAGGTGAATTTCTTGTAGACAGCATATTGATGGCTCATATTTTCTTATTCATTCTTTCAGTGTGCATCTTTTGACATTCAATGTTATTACTGTAATGGGCAGTTCTTACTTTACCCATTTTAAACTTTTGTGTTTTTTCTGTCATACCTTATTTTCACCACTCTTTTTACCTTTTTACTTACTTTTACTGATATAATCTTCATTTCCAGACTCTATTCCAAGCCTCTTTCTCTTGTCTTTTCTTTTCAGGCTGTAGCACTCCCTTTAGTATTTCCTGCAAAGCCAGTCTCTTTGTTACCAACTTCCTCAATTTCTATTTATCTGTGAATATTCTAAATTTGCCCTCATAATTGAAAGACAACCTTTCTGGATATAAGATTTTGGCTGGTGGTTTTTCTCTTGTAGTATCTTAAATATATCATACCACTGCCTTCCTGCCTCCATGGTTTCTGATGAGAAATCAGCACTTAATCTTTTTGGACATGGCTTGTATTTGATGAATCGCTTTTCTCTTGCTGCTCTCAGAATTTTCTCTTTATCTCTGGAATTTGACATTCTGTTTAGTATGTGTCTTGAAGAAATTCTATTAGGATTTATTCGGATGGGAGTATGTTGTGCTTCCTGGGCACAGATATCTCTGTCTTTCAATAGAGTTGGGAAATTTTCTACCATTTCCTCAAATATTCCTTCTGCCCCTTTTCCCTTCTCTTCTCTTTTGGGGACACCTATGACACACGTTTGCCTGCTTCTTGGTATCATTTAGTTCCCTGAGACCCTGTTCAATATTTTCCATTCTTTTCTTTATCTATTCTTTTGTATGTTCACTTTTGGACCCTGTTTTCAAGTTCAAAGATCCTTTCTTCTGCCACTTCAAATATGCTGTAATATGCATCCAGTGTGTTTTTAATTTCATTTATTGTGCCTTTCATTCCCATAAGATCTGCTATTTTTCTATGCATGGTTTCAAATTCTCCTTTGTGCTCACCCAGTGTCTTCTTAATATCCTTAATCTCTATAGTCATCTCATTGAATTTATTAAGGATATTTGTTTGAACATCTATGATTAGTTGCATCAACTCCTTTATATCATCTGAAGGCTTAGTTTTTTCCTTTGACTGGGCCATATCTTCCTGTTTCTTGGTGTGGGTAGTAATTTTTTTGTTGGTGTCTCAGCATCTGGTTTACTAGATGTATTTATTCTGGGCTCAATTTCTTCCATTAGTCTAGGGCTTTCTATTTGATTGTCTTTGTGTAAAACCCCCTTTGATAGTTGGTTCAACCTAATTTACAACTTCATTGCATCTTGTCTTTAGTTCATCTAAAATTTTCAGCTCATTTTCATCTATTTCTTGCCCTTTCTCCCTTGCTGATTGCAGAGTAGGGGCAAGGATGCAGTTGGTACTGTAAGCCATGGAGGCTGAAGCTGTCTGTGTTGCCCCAGGATTCAATGAAGCTTCTCCCAACCTATTCCCTGCCAGGAGGAGAGATGGAGCCACAACTGTATGCAGTAATCCAAAATATGCAGGCCAAGACCATCTGTAATTGCCTGGAGATACTGATGAAGATCCACACTCCTTCCTTCCCTGCCTGGGCATGGATGGAGCCATCAGTATGGGCAACAAACTAAACCATGCAGGTCAGAACTCACTGCATTTACCCAGATAGACTGATGAAGCACTGGCCCCCCTCCTCCCCTGCCAGGTATAGGGATGGAGCCACAGTTGTGCCCAACAATCTAGTCTGTGTGGGCCAAAAGTAGCTGCAGTTGTCTGGAGAGGCTATGGGAGCACGTCCCTCCTACTGCCTTGTCAGGGGCAGGGCTGGTGCCACTAGTGTGGCCAGTAATCTAGTCCATGCAGGCCAAAAGTGACTGTGGTTGCTCAGAGAGGCTGAGAGAACTCCCCCGCTTCCTGCTCTGTCAGGGGTGGGTATGTGTCCAACAGTCTAATCTGTGTGGGCCAAAAGCAGCTGCAGTTGCCCAGAGAGGCTGAAGGAACACTGTCCCTCCTGCTCTGTCAGGGGTGAGGATGGAGCCACAAGAGTGTCCAACAATCTAGTCCATGCAGGCCCAAAGTGCCTGCAATTGCCTGAAGAGGCTGAGGAAACTCTGCCCCCTCCTGTCCTATCAGGGTTGGGGATGGAGCTATAGGTGTCCAACAATCCAGTTCATGTGGACCAGAAGCACCCAGAGAGGCTGGAGAAACACTGAACCCCCAGGGATGGAGCCACAGGTGCCCAACAATCTAGTCCATATGGGCTGAAAGTGTCTGCAGTTGCCCGGAGAGGCTGGTGCAGATTCCCCCAACTTCCTTCCTGCCAGATTGCTAGGGCAGCAATCTGACCTGGTTGGAAAGAAGCCAGTCCCTACCATCACTGTGATTTTCAAACCCCACTTCCCCTCATGCCAGGGGCAGAGTAATAAGGGATGCTACTGGCTTCTTTCTGAATTGGACAGGTTCAAACCTCAACTGTTCTTAGGACTGGACTTTAGCTAGTCAAATTTACTAATCAGTAACTGAAGTCAGTGCCCAATCATCTCTTCCTCCCCCATTTTTGGGTAATAGAACTTCCAACTCCAGCCAGGGAATATTTCCTAAGGCATCTTGTACCGCCAGCAGGGGATGGGCACTGGCCTCCATGGCATAGCATGCTCTACTTGTGAAGCTTCACTGCAGACTGGCAGTCTCCTCCTAGTGTTCTTCCAAGGATGTTGCAGGAAGCTCTTTTGATCTCCTGAGCTCCCCAAACAGTTACTTTGTGTAGCTCTGGGTGATTTCTAACTGCACTGTAGGATGTAGGATGGGCTCCTTACTCTGCTGCTATCTTGACCCTTTGCTTAAATGTGTTTTAATATGTTTCAAAACATATATTTGTTTCCATTCATTTGGTCTTATTTGATGTCTTTCATCAACATATTGCAATTTTCAGCACATAGATCTCCTAATATACTAATATAACTATTAGGCTTATAGCTAAGCATTTTATTACCTTTGGAGCAATTATAAATGGTACTTTTCTCTTAAAAAATTGATTCTATATGTTCATTTGTGAGTATAAGGAATGAAATTGATTTTTTATTGTTGATCTTGTATCCTGTAACTTGGTAAATTATCATTATTGTGAGGAGATTTTTTTTTATATCTCTTGGGATTTTCTGTGTATATGGTCATGCCATCTGCAATATTATTTCCTCCTTTCCATTATGTTGTATGTCTTTTATTTCTTTTTCTTACCTTATTGCAGTGGCTAGAACTTCCAGTGTTATGTAAAAGTGGCAAGAGTATACATTTTGCTTTGCTCCTGATTATAGGGGGAAAGCATTCAGTCTTTCACCTTTAAGTTATGTTGTAAGCTGTAGAATTTTATAGACGTTCTTTAACAACTTGAGGTAATTAACCTCTGTTTCATACTCCTGAGAATTTTTATCATGAATGCTTGTTGGAATTTTGTTAGATAATTTTCTTTGTCAACATCTATGATCATATGACTTTTTCTGCTTCACCTTGTTGATGTGGTGTATTGCACTGGTTTATTTTCAAATATCAAACCATCGTTGCTTACCTGGAGCAAATCCCACTTGATTGTGATATGATTCTTTTTATATATTTTTGGATTATGTTTTTATATATTTTGTTAATCTTAGATTTTTACATCTAAGTTCACAAGAAATATTCATCTGTAATTTTACCTTTTTGTAGTATCTGTTTGGATTTGGTACCAAGGTAACACTGACCTCATAAAATTAGTTGGGAAATGATTCCTTCTCTTCTAATTTCTGGAAGAAATTGCCTAAAATTGGTATTAATTCTTCTTTAAGTATGTGGTAGAATTCTCCAGTGAAATCATCTGGGCCTGGAGATTTGCTTTCTGGGAGACTTTAATTATAAATGCAATTTCTTTAATTGTTATAGAACTATACATATCAAATTCATCTTGGTTGAGTTGGTAGTTTCTGGTTTTTAAAGAATCAGTCCATTTCATCTAAATTGTTGAATATATTCATAGTATTTCTTTATTATCTTTGTAATGGCTGCAGGATCTGTAGTGATATATTTAGTTGCATTTCTAATATTGGTGATATGTCTTCTTCCTTTTTAGTTTTATAATTCTTTCTAGAGATTTGTCAATTTTATTGAATTTTCAAATAATCAGTTCTTAGTTCATTAATATTCTCTCTATTTTTCCCCTTTTCTATTTCATTTATTTTTATATATATTTTTTATTTCTTTCCTTCTGTTTTCTTTGGATTTATTTTGTTATTTTTTTCTAGTTTCCTGAGGTAGGATCTTAGAATATTGATTTGAAAACTTTACTCATTTCTAATAGAAGCATCTAGTGCTATACATTTCCCTCTCAGTACTGCATTAGCTGCATTCCACGTATTTTTATATGTTGTATTTTCATTATATTCTATGCATTTTTAAATTTCCTTTAAGACTTCCTTTAGAACTATAAATTATGTATGTTTGTTATTTAATTTCCATGCATATACAGATTTCTTGTGGATTTGTCTATTTTTTCTTTCATTTCTATCAGCTTTTGCTTCATGTATTTTGAGGCTCTGTTATTTTATGCATAAACATTTAATATCATTATGTCATCCTGTAAACTAATCATTTTAGTCTTATGTAATGTCTCTCTTGTCTCTAGTAATTTTCTTAACTCTGAAGTATACATTATCTGATAGTAATATATATAATATTATATACATTATAGTAATATAAATTAATATTTTAATATGAAGTTTGCATGCTATATCTTCTTCCATATATTTACTTTCAACCTGCATATGTTGTTGAATTTGAAGTGAGTTTCTTGTAAAGCATGTTGTTGGATCATGTTTTTTAGTTCCCTCTGCCAATCTCCATCTTTTGCTTGGTGTATATAAATAAGTCTGCCATTTTTTCCTATTTGTTTACTTTGTTTCTCATTCCTTTGTTTCTCTTTTCTTGCCTTATGATAGGTGACTTAAACATATTTTTAGGATTCCATCTTGATTTATTTACTACATTTTTGAGTGAAATTCTTTGTACAGTTTTCATAGTGTGGCTCTGGGTATTATAATATGCATGTGTAATATATCACAGTCTATTGGTATCAAAAGTTTACCACTTCAATTTAGATCTCTTAAATTTACATGCTTTTAAATATTATCCTGCATATTAGATGGTTTAATTTTTCAATGAACAGATAAGATTTATAAATCATGAGGAAAAGGATAGTTTATTGAATGTACCTATATTTCCTCTCCTCTTCCCTTTGTCCCTTCTTCCTTCCTGAAGCCCCAAGATTTTTTCTTTTATTATTTCCTTTCTGTTTGAAGATTTTCCTCTAGCTAGTCTTTAGAGATAAGTCTGCTAGCAAAACATTCTTTTAGTTTCCTTTCATCTGAGGATGATTATTTGCATTCATACCTGAAGGACATTTTTGCTGACTATAGAATTCACAGTTGAAAGGTCTTTTCTTTCAGCACTTTTGACATCCATAGTTTCAGGTGGAAAATCTGCTTTCACTCAAATTGGTTGTACCCCTATAGGAAATGTGTCATTTCTTCCTGGCTGCTTTCAAAAACTTTTTTCTTTGTCTTTAAGTATCAGAAATTTAATTATGATATGTCTTGACATGGATTCCTTTGAATTTGTTGTGTCTGGAGTCACTCAGCTTCTTAAATCTGTAGGTTTATGGATTTTTTTGCCTAATTTGGAGGGTTTTCAACTATTATTTCTTTTAATATTCACTCAGTCCCACTTCTCCTCTCTTTATGAGTCTCTGACCATATGAATGTTGGACATTTTCTTATTGTCCCTCACATCCTTGAGGATTTGTCTATATTTGTGCTGTTGTTCTGACTGGGAGAATTATACTGATCTGTCATCAAGTTCACAGATTCTCTCCTCTGTCACATCCATTCTAATATTGAGTCCATTAAACAACTTTTTTTCCCCAGTTATTGCCTTTTTCAGTTCTATAATTTTCATTTGGATCTTTTTTTATAATTTGTTTCTTGCATGAAGTTTTCCATTTTTATAATTTGTGTCAAGAGAAATTGTAATTGATTATTGAGACATTTTTATGCTGGCTACTTTAAAATCTTCAACAGACAATTCTAGTACCTGCTTTATCTCAGTGTTGTCCTTAACATTTTGATGTTGATTGTCTTTTCTCACTCTGGTTAATTTTCTTGGTTCTTGGTATGACAGGTGATTTCAATTGTATTTTCTTTATTATATTAAGAGACTCTGGATCCTATTTATGTCTTTTATTTTTAGCAGGAAGTCACCCTGTTTAGGTTTAGCACCTAGGACCTGACCCCCTTTTCAAGGCTATGGTTTCAGAAACAGTTTACTTTTAGACCTTTTGTTTGTTGATTTCATCTGTTTGGTTTATCTAGTGTTATTGGGGCTCCCACTGGTGCTGGTGCTGCCTGAGGGTGTGGAAGTGTTCCCCTAGGACACTGAATGTCTCTTGGTGGGGAATGGGAGTCTCAGCCCCAGGAGGACAAGTCAATTCTCAGTTTTAATCTTACTTAGCCTTTCCAGCATCATTTAAGGCAGTCATTTTAAAATTCTTTATTAACTTGGCATCTGAACTAACACTGTTTTATTTATTTTTCTCACTGATTGCTTTGTTTCAGTTTTGTTTGCTAATTTCCTTTCTTTTCCTCAACCTATAAATATTAAATAGCATTAGAGATGAGGGATCAACATGTTTCTCTTTACTTTATAGGTAATCTCACAAAAGCTAATATCTTTAAATATTATCTATATTCCCATATTAATCAGTCCAGGCTTTTCTCTAGAATCGTATTTCTAACTGTCTCCTTAACATCTTACTTGTATATCTAATAGTACTCCATTCTTCTGGTTGCTTAAGTCAGAAATATTGGAGTAATCTTGACTTCATTAATTTTCTTCACATCCTACATCCATTCAGTCGTCAAATCTTGGGTCTACCTTCAAAATACATCCAGCCTTTTGCCACATGTAGTTACTTCCTTTGCAACCATCCTAGTTCAAACCACTAACAGTTGTTGCCTGGATTGTTGCAATATGCTCCATATTGTTTTTCCTTTTTTCATCATTGCCCTCACACAATCTTATTCTACATAACAACCAATTGAATGATTTTTTTCCTAATGTAGAGCAGATTGTGTCTTTCTTCTGTTCAGAACCCTCTACTGTCCAATGATTTCCTTTCTCATTGAGACTAAAAGCCAATGTCTTTACTATGCCCTACAAGAGCCTTAATGTTATGGCCTGATTTCATTTCTTTTCACCACTGCCTACTCCCACTCATACTGCTCCAGCCATATTTCTCAAACAAGGGCAGCTTTGCCTCTGGCTCCAGATCATTACATTTGCTCCTTTTGCCAGTTGGGAACTACTTCCCCATATTTGCCTGGCTCACTCCCTCAGCTTCTTCAGGTTTAAGTCTGTGAATGCAATTACTAGGAGACTGAAGTGCTTTCTCACATCATGAGCACATGAGGCAAGTTAGTAGTGTTTCTTTTGCCCTGCTTTATTCTGTGCAAAGTATGACTTCCCATCCCAAGTATAAAAGGATTATGTGATTTATGGGCAAACAATTACATGGAAGTACACCCTGAATTTCATGCAAAATAGAGCACATGATTTGTAGGAAAAAATGAAGCTAATAAATTTATCCATTTATCTAAAAAATATTTTTTGAGAGCCTACTATGTATCAGACTCGAGGCTGGGATTCAGCAGAGGTGAGGTGAAGTCTCCAACTTCATGCATCATGCATTCTAGTGAGTTAGCACATAGATAACAAAGCAATCATACATAAGATACTCAAAGACTGCTATGAGTGCCATGGATGAAATAAGGAGAGGGTGGAGATATGAACTAGAGAAGGATAGTATGGTTTAGAATGATCAGAGAAGACTTCTCCAAGCACATATGAATAGCATCTCCTTGAGTAGGGTTTTCCAGCATCTGCAAGAACACATGCAGTCTTTAGTTCATGTCATGTGTCATGAAGTATGTCCTGATTACCCTATAGGAAGCAGTTACGTATTCATCCACAGCACTCCCTATTCCCACTATGCTATATTTTATTCAGAATACATATCAAACCCTACATATTATATTTGTATTTATTTGTTTATTGCCTAAATCCTCCTCTCCCCACTCCCCCACCCCCATTAGAAGGCAAGGACTTTGCCTATTTCATTCATTTGCTATATTTTTGGTACTTACTGGCATGTGGAGGTACACAAATAGTATTTGTTAAATGAACAGTTAAGGAATGACTATAAGAATAAATGAGTTAAATGCATATTTATTGAATGATAGATTTGGAAGAAAAGAATAGACAATAGGTTCTGCTGTTTCCTCTCACCAAAGAACTTGTGACAACACTTGACCGTTCTTACTGAGAATTTGGTCTCTTGGTTTTCTCTGTTATTCACATCGTTATTGCTTTCCCATGTCGGAGGCACTGTCTGACTTCTTACAAGTCAGGATGCATTTATTCATTTATTGGACAAATATTGGTGAGCATTTTTATGTGCTAGATAATGTTCCATGCATTTCTTTCTCTCTAACTTAAGTGTGCTGTGCCTTTCTCCTTAGCAACTGTGTTCTCTCTGTGGGATAAATCAATGATCAGTACTTTCCACATGTTCTATTGATGGAAAGCACTTTCAGCAGGTGGAAAAAATTATTTCCAGCCCAGAGTGTATGATGAAAATAGATGCCCTACATTCCAGGAACATTAACAGCTTGACACTTCCTGTGTACACCATTAAATAAACCCTTGGAAACAACAAGCAATGTACAATATTGTTTCTTCATATCCAAGAAGACATCAGTTATAATATTATTTGTTTTAATGTTTAAGAAAAATAAATAAATGTATTTAACCAAATATTAAGAATGACAGGCTAAGGAAATAATAAGAATGAAGTAGTGGAGAAAATGTTGCTTATGTGGATGAAAATGTGGAAAAGAGACAAAATTGAAACTAGGAACCTCTTCACTATGGCTGCTTTTGCCTTATGGCTGGGTTGATTTCTTAGAGCATCTGAGTCCTGTTTTCCTTTTGAGGTAGCCGCAAGGTTACCAAGCTACCAGTGGTTTCCTGATGCTGTAAAATTTAACTGTGCCTACAAAGCAACTTTTGAAAATAAATTAAGCTTTCCCCTAGGGGATAAACAGGGACTATATTAAGTTGTAACTGATGTTCAACTCCACCGATTGGTTGGTTGTTTAATACATTGCAATTAATTTAACCTTATATAATCAAGATGTTGTATTATGTAAGGCTCCCTTTGCCTCCTGAAGCAGTAAAAGCTGATCTTTTCCTCTGTTGTCCATATGCTTAAGTTCAGGTTTAAGTCTGTGAATGCATTACTGGGAGACTGAAGTGCTTCCTCACATCATAAGCACATGAGGCACATTAGTGGTGTTTATTTTGCCCTACTTTATTCTGTGCAATTTTTACTTCCCATCCCAAGTATAAATGGATTATGTGATTTATGGGTAAACAGTGACATAGGAGTGTACCGTGAATTTCATGTAAAATAGAGCACGTGATTTGTAGGAAAAAATGAAGCTAACAAATTTATCCATTTATCTAAAAAGTATTTTTTGAGAGCCTACTATGTACCAGACTTGAGGCTGGAGATTCAGCAGAGGTGAGGTGAAGACCCCAACTTCATGC
>PVKH010029307.1:0-12680 GCA_004027955.1 Chaetophractus vellerosus | reverse complement strand
GAGAGTTCAAAATATTCACAGATAAACAGAAATTAAGGGAATACGCCAATAAGAAACCTGCACTTCAAGAAACACTAAAAGAGGCACTAAAAGTTCAAAGGAAAAACAAGAGAGAGAGAGTTGGAGGAGAGTGTAAGAAAAACAAAAATGACATAAAGAGAAACAAAAATTACATAGGACATATATAAATCCAAAGAAAATATGGCAGATGTCAGAAATACATTGAGAGTAGTAACACCGAATGTTAATGGATTAAACTCATCAGTCAAGAGACACAGATTGGCAGAATGGATAAAGAAATATGACCCATCTATATCTTTCTACATGACACTCAACTTAGACCCAGGGATTCAAGGAGGCTGAAAGTGAATGGCTGGAAAACAATTTTACAAGCAAATAATATTCAAAAACGGGCAGGAGTGGCTATTCTAATATCAGACAAAATAGACATTAAATGCAAAACAATCATAACAGACAAAGATGGGCACTTTATATTCATAAAAGCGGTAATCTCTCAAGAAGAGAGAACAATCATAAACATTTATGCACCTAATCAGGGTGCCTCTAAATATGTGAGGAAAACACTGGAAAAACTAAGTGGAGAAATAAATGCCTCCACAATTATATTGGGGGAATTTAATACACCATTACCACCATTAGACAGAACATATAGACAGAGAATCAGTAAAGAAACAAAGAACCTGAATAATACATTAGAGGACCTGGATCTAATAGACATATACAGAAAGCTACACCCAAACACAGTGGGATAAACATTCTTCATGAGCACACATGGATCATACTCCAAGATAGACCACATGCTAGCCCACAGAACAACTCTCAATGAGCTCAGAATGATTGAGATTATACAAAGTAATTTCTCTGACCACAATGGAATGAAATTGGAAATCACTAAGGGCCAGAGAACTAGATTAGGCATGAAGATATGGAAATTAAACAACACACTCTTAGACAAACAGTGGGTCAAGGAGGAAATATGAAAGGAAATCAGTAACTAACTCAAATAGAATGAAAATGACAACACAACATATCAAAAGCTATGGGATGCAGCCAAAGCAGTACTGAGAGGGAAATTTATATCTCTAAATGCATATATTAAAAAAGAAGAAAGAGCTAAAATTGAAGTATTAACTGCACACCTGAAATGATTGGAAAAACAGCAACAAACTAGACCTAAAGGAAGCAGAAAGAAAAAAAAACACCAAAGATTAAAGCAGAGCTAACTGAAAGAGAAAATAAGACCCCACTAGAAAAAATAAACAAAAGCAAAAGCTGGTTCTTTGAGAAGATCAATAAAATTGACAACCCTTAGCCAGACTAACAAAGAAAAAGAGAGAGCAGATGCAAATACACAAAATATGGAATGAAGAAAAGTCTATCACTACAGACCACAAATAAAGAATATCATAAGAGGATACTTAAAAAAATTATATGCTAACAAGAATGATAATTTGGAGGAAATGGAAAAATTCCTAGAAATTCACAGGCAGCCTATACTGATGAAAGAACAAATCGATCAACTCAACAGTCCAATTACAAGTAAACAGATAGACTCAGTCAAAAAAGCCTCCCATATAAGAAGAGCACAGGACCAGCCATCTTCACAGCTGAATTTTACCCAACATAGTGGAAAGAACTAACACCAATCCTGCCTAAGTTCTTCCAAAAAATTGAAGTAGAAGGAATATTCACTAACTCAATCTATGATGCCAAAATTACTCTAATACCGAAGCCAAACAAAGATACAACAAAGATGAACCTATATGCTAAAATCCTCAACAAAATACTTGCCAATCGTATTCAACAACATATAAAAAGCATTATATACCATGACCAAGTGGGATTCATCCCAGGTATGCAAGGATGGTTCAACATAAGAAAAATAATCAATGTAATACACCACATAAACAGATTGAAAGAAAAAAATCACATGGTCTTCTCTATAGATGCAGAAAAAGCAGTTGACAAAATACAGCACACTTTCCTGATAAAAACTCTGCAAAAGATATGAGTAGAAGGAAACTTTCTGAACATGATAAAAGGCATATATGAAAAACCCAAAGGTAACATCATCTTCAATGGGAAATCCGAAGAGCCTTCCCTCTGAGATCCGGGAAAATACAAGGATTCCCACTATCATCACTCTTATTTAACTTTGTCCTGAAGTACATGCTCATACACTGAGGCAAGAAAAAGATATTAAAGGCATCCAAATTGGAAAGGAAGAAGTAAAAATTTCATTATTTGCAGAAGACATGATCCTATACTTAGAAAGCCCCGAGGAATCTACAACAAAGCTGCTAAAACTTATAAAGGAGTTCATTGTCATTGCAGGCTATAAGATCAATGCTGAAAAAATGAGTAGCATTTCTGTAAATGAACAATGAACAATCTAAGGAGGTAATCAAGAAAAATATACCATTTACAATAGTAACAAAAAGAATCAAATACCTAGGAATAAATTTCACTAAAGATGTAAAGGACTCATATGCAGAAAACTACACAACATTTTTGAAGGAAGTCAAAGAAGACTTAAATAAATGGAAGAATATCCCCTGTTCATGGATAGGAAGATGAAATATCATCAAGATATCTATCCTACTGAAACTACTCTACAGATGTACAGTGTATTATCTAAAATGTGAACCTTGGGGCCGGCTCAATAGCCCAGTGGATAGGGCGCCGGCATACCACATGGGAGGCCCCGGGTTCGATTCCCGGGGACCTCTCCTAGCAGGCAGACCACCTTGAGAATGGCAAGCCATCATGGGTGGGCCGGAGCCGCCGTGGGCAGGGCAAGAAGCTGCCACGGACATGGCAAGAGCCGCCACGGGCAGGGCAGGTCACCCACGGATGGAGCGCAGCCAGCCACCCGTGAACTGAAAAGCCGGCCGTGAACAGACGCAGAGACCGCCCACAAGCGGGGAAAGCTGCGCCTGTGCAGTGTCCACTCTCGGCGCGTCGCCACAGTGGGGAGAAGGGGAGATATGTAATAAAATAAATAAATCTTTAAAAATAAAATAAAATAAAATAAAATAAAATAAAATGTGAACCTTGATGGGGACCAAGGAAAATGTTTGGGAACTATTTCACTATCTGTATGTCAGTTATGTTAGTGCTGCCATCCACATACAAAAAGGTTTTGGTATGAGGGTGAAGGTAGTAGGAGGTTGATTATATGATATTGTCTTGTATTCTGTGTGTGACCCTGCTGTGACCTAAAATTTCTTTGAAAATTAAATGAAAAATGGGGAGATGCTTGAGAGTGAGAAGAGGAAGGTGCCATGAAAAAGACTGCACTCCAGATATTGCACTGATAAGGCAAATGGGGAAAAATTATATATATATATATGTATAATTATTATTTCACATTTTTTGAAAAGCCCAATCTTTAATAAAATCTTGTTTTCTTTTTTCTATTTTTAATTTTTTTAAATTATTTTTTATTTTTGAGTTCTCATATATTTTAACGCTTACATTTAAATATCATTATCATTTCATTTTCCTATTCATTGCAATTGGCTATTTTTATGGCTTCACCTTTGAAGAGGCTAGGGATCACAGAAGGATCACAATAGGAATGGGAAATGATCATTTCTGGGGGGAGTCAGGGATGGGGGTACATGGGAGGAAGCCCCCCCGGACATGCATAAAAGGCATGCATAATTGTTCAAATGCTTATGGGGCATGGTCATGGGGTGAAGAATTACTCAATAAATTGGGAGAACACTGAATTCCCATCCTGGAGAGCTCTGCCATATTTTCCAGGAGAGTAGCAACATCCCCCCAAGTGCAGTGGCAGTGTCTGGCAAAGGAGGATGATCCATTGATGCACCCTTGTTAGTGAAGACTAGCCTTATGCATCTTTGCTCTTGAAACTGAAACATCCTAGTGTTATGGGGAGCCTCTGTGTTGCCTCTTGAGAACCTCCTTGTTGCTCAAATGTGGCCTCTCTCTAAGCCAAACTCAGCATATGAATACATTACCTTCCTCCCAACATGGGACATTACTCCTGGGGATGAGCCTCCCTGGCATCAGGGATTACTAACAAATGCCAATGGGCAAAACCACTGGCAAAAGACTGAATAAAAGGGGGAAATGGTAAAGACAAATGAGTTCATAGGGCTAAGAGACTTCAAAGTTTGGGGAGTCAACCCAGAGGTAACACTTATGCAGATCCCAGTAGGACTTCGTAGGCTACCAATATGTATATCACCCAAATCAGAGGGCCTTCTGAGGGCTTTGGAGATATCCAGGTCCTATATCAGAACAGATAGCCCCAGAGTTTGGTGCCTTACCATTGAGCCCTAATTTGGAATCCTTGCTCCTGAGAGTGACAGAAACTGACCGATATAGGTCTTCACTGCTCATAGTACATCATTCTCTTCTATTCAAACCTATGTTTGATGCCAGAGTTTTAGGTGTACTTCCAGAGACCAGAGACTATGGGCTGTCCATAGGCCAACTGGGTCGAGAGACTCTGTGGACCTGCAATTCCTATGCTACAACTCAATGGATTCACCCAGGACACCCAGTTGGGAGATGATAATGGATGGCTGCTATCCTGGAGAATGGAGAGAGCCTGCAGCTGCAGGCAGGATAATCTCTTCCATCATATCCATGGGATATAAGCCCCCTCTCACTTGGTGGTGTAGGGGACATCACCATCCTAGTCTCCTTGGGATTGGGGGAAGAGCTATGGACTAGAGTGGACTTGTTGGTGTCATGTTATAAAATTGTGATTCATTCAGTGGAAGAAATTACAAAACCATGTGGAGGCAGGGGCCACTGGACACTTTGGGGCAGGAAGAAGGAAGGGCAGTTGTAATACAGGGGCTTTTTGGGACTTGGGAATTGTCTTGAATGATGTTGCAATGGAGGATATAGGCCATTTTATATCATCATGTATCATGCAGAAATGTGTGGGGGAGAGCTTGGCCTACAGTCTGAACTGCAGCCCATGCATGTGGCAAAACCCCAAATTGTGTATATCTATCACAGGTGATGTGTCACACTGATGAAGGATGTATATGTGGGAAGATGTGGGTGGTGTGGGAGGTGGGGCATATGGGTACTCCTAAAATTTCGGTGTAACATTTATGTAAATTGATGTATCCTAAAAAAATAACAAGAAAAAGAAAAAAAATTGAAAAGTATCTTAAAAATTTCACTGTGAAGTTTTCTTTTAGTAAAGTCAGAAATGTAAAATTATCATAAATTTTGGATTTTTGAGTAAATAACTTAAAATTAATGTTAGGAGTTGTGTTACCATACTTAAAATTTTTTCAAAATTTTTTCATCTAGTAAAATCATGCAGGAAAATTAACCATTAAAATTTTAATAAAAATATAGACCTAGAGGCACCATTTTCCCTTTCACATCTTTCTCTTATATGGCTCAGTGAGAGCTGACCTATCCTTAACTTCTCCACCAGAAAGTCACAATATTTTGCATATTCTTTTCATAAGTGTAAATTATTTTCCCTTCTCTCTAATTCTCTATCAGGATTGCCTCCAGCAAGAGCCCTGAATCCAATAAAAATTCCTCTACTATATCAGATTTTGAGGTGACAAAGCCCTCAATGCAAGGATATAAGCAAAATACATCATGCTAAAACATTACCTGGAAAAGTAGAGAACAAAGAAGTTTTGGGAATAGTGGAAAAAATGAAGTTTTAAGAAAAACATCTGGGAATAGCCACAACAAAGTTCCCTCCACAGCCCCAGGGGTGAAGAGATAGCTAATTATTAACATGGATGTGCCTGAGGAGTCCCAGCACCACCACAGCT
This sequence comes from Chaetophractus vellerosus, assembly GCA_004027955.1. Classification (NCBI taxonomy): domain Eukaryota; kingdom Metazoa; phylum Chordata; class Mammalia; order Cingulata; family Chlamyphoridae; genus Chaetophractus; species Chaetophractus vellerosus. The sequence continues at coordinate 6,870 of PVKH010029307.1, read as the reverse complement.
CCCCTTTAGTCTGTGGGAATGAAGCATTTCTCCTGCCAGTGGACAGGGCACCTAGGTCACCTGGGATGAATTTCCAGGTGTTTCCAGTGTGGTTTACTCAGAAAAGGTGGTATTGTGCCCTCTCCTGGCTGGAGGACCCCAGATGATGATGATTTGGGTTCTGCCTGATGGTGAAAATGCACCCCTTCCCTGCCCTCTGGTCCAATCACTGTGATTGTGTCCAGGGTAATCAGAGCCTGGAGACTGAGTCTGGATGCATGGGACTCCTCAACACAGAGAACACTGAAGGATCAGAAAGAAGGACCCACAGAAAGAGCAGAAGTGGGTGAGTCTCTAACCCATGTCTAGACACCCCTGCCCACACCAGGTCTGGACACAGGTTTTCATCCTCACCCTGACCCATCTGGACAATCCCAGGATAAAGCTCCTAGTGCAGCACAAAAGTGTCTTGACCTTCCATGTGATTTCCTGGGGGTCAGGTTGCTTCATTGCACCAGCCTTCTGTCCTGTCCAGGCAGGAGACAGCCTCAGTTTGTTGGTGTATTTGTTGGGGCACAAGGAGATCACTTGGTCTAGGAGCACACTTCCAACTGGAAGCACTGCAGGCCCAATCCACTCTTCCCAGCCCAGAGTTCACAGAGCTGCAGGGTCAAGAAGCCCATAAGGGGGATTACTAAAGCACAGTGGTAGTTGAGTCCCCTCCTCCACAGCCTGCTCCCGGCCAGGTATTCACTGTTTATGTGTGTGTTGGTGGAGGGTGGGGTGGTGTTCCATGATGTAAGTAAAGAAAGCTCTTTTGTTTTAAATTCTCATGATTTTCTCATGTTTGATGCTACTTTGGCACATTAACATTGTCCCCGGGGACTGAAAACTTTGTTAAGTTTTTACACTGAAAAAATTATGTTCCTCCATGACTTTATATCATAGTATCTGATCCACCCTGAGCTCATTGGAGTATCTAATGTCCACACCCTACAAGGTGTGATTGAGGTTCTTAGGACCTGAGCTGCCTAAGTATTTGTCTCCACCTGTCACTGTGTCTGGAGTGTGTCTTAAGCTCTCTGTGCAACTCTTTCACCACCTATATATAAAGAGGAGGAAAACTCAGAGGGTTACTTTGAGATTCCTGTGGGAACCAAGCAAAGACCTTAGGAAACCTGTGCTCCCTTTTAACTCTTTTATGATCATTCTGAATTTAATTACCTGTGAGTAAGTCTCAGAGGAAAAATTTGCAATATCGAGTCCTCCCTCAATTCATTTTGCCACAATTCTTCAGATTTGTGATTTGTGTGATTCAACCATGTTTTACACCTTCCTCTTTGTAGTACTGACAAGGCAAATGACATCACTTCTCTATTTTCCTGCTATATGTGTATGAAATTAGACTTCCAATGGGAAGCAGCTGGGAGAGTGGGAGAGACAAATTTAATCTGAAAACTAATTAGAAAAACCTTACATATAGCAGTATTGCAGCAGGAGTATTTTGGGACCATAACCCAGGTCTCAAAAACATATTCTACTGAGCTTTGGTGCTTATCTCTCCATTCCTGTCTTTTAACTCTGAACTCTAGGATAGAGAGATAATCTGTTTAGCATCCCTTTGAACTGGCCATTTCCAAGGAAAACATAAAGTAGATTTCCCTCAATATAGTGGTTTGGTGGTGTTTACTAGATTAGAAAAAGGAGTGACTGGATATCCCTGGCTGTAGTGTGTTCTCAGATCCCCTACTGTTGTTAATCTGACTTATTGTGGGAAAGCTCTCCCATAGAATTCTACTTATGGAACTTCATACTCTGAGAAAAACATGATGGGGAGGCTGAAGTAGGAGGGGGACTTGAAGGGTGAGAAAGATGTGGAGACCCCATCATCTGGAACCTAGAACCCTGCAAGGCCCTAGAAAGAAGCCAGAGAGGGGCCCACCAAACTGTGGTCCCTGCAGGTACCTGAGTCAGAGAGAAGGGAAGATAGGATGCCAGCTATGATTTTACACACATGAATGTCATAGTTTTTTAGAGCAGATTACTCCAAAGATATTTGAGTTTCTCAAAGCAGGAGTGGCTGCATGTAGCATAAGGTACCATAATATATAGGATATACTGAATGTACAATATGAATGCACTTTCAAAACACCACAGCTGATTTCAGAGCTGAACCACTTGGGAGGTGTCTCAACATGAGATAAGGCATTGTCCACTGTAACTCAGAGATCATCTCTGTGCTCTTCCTCATGGTATGAAGTGTCATGATTGTTCTTGATAATTATGCTTCATAGCTGATTTTACAGAGCATTGGACAGAGCTGGCAATGAACTACTCTGTGGGAAGTTGAAAAGATTAATATATTTTATATGCATGTATGTGTGTATATGTAAGTGTGTACAGTGTGTATAAACCTATCAATCAAAATATGAGTGTATATATATGTGTGTATAAATACATACATTTATGTATTTTGAAATAAAAGGAAATGTCTAATTTTATAACAGGATGTTTACCTCTTTAAGATGAGTATAAAAAGATCATTTCTATTGATGCATAGGAGGGATTTGAAATTCTCAGCCTCCAAGTGTAAATGAGACTAGCTGAACACCTATCTCTTGCTAGAGGTTTCTCTCAAGAGTCTCCCTGACCCAGTAATAAGGGAAAAGATGGCAAGACTCTTCCTGGCATAATACCAACTCAATAATTACAGCTGCATTGCCTGGATTTCAACACCAGTTCTGTCCCTTCTTAGATGAACCACTTAAGGCAATTTGCTTATCCTCTCTGTCCCTCCATGTTCTCTTCAGAAAGTGGGATTGATGGTAACACTGTCCTCCTCAGAGAGCTTGTAAGAATATTAATATAAAAATGCTTAGAACATTTCATTCGAATGTTAGATTGTTACTATGATCATTAATGTTCAAAGCAATCTTGACAGATCAGAGTTTACAACTTTACAGATAAATGAAGGGTCCATCTCCTTTGAGCCCTCTCACTCCATTCACATTGGGAACATTCCTTACTCCTAAGGGGCCAATTGGTCCCCTTAGCAAAGCTTTGTCTCTCTGCCTATTATTTAAATTTCTGTCCTCTTAGCAGCAACAGATTTTCATGATTCCTTGGTAAGTGGACTGGCCACAACCTCCTATCCTGCCAGGAGAAGAGAATCTTTTGATGAGGGTAAGTTTTGGGTAACCTCCATCAGGATGGGTCTTAATCATATTACAGGAGTTATTTGTAAGAGAATGAAAATCACACAGAAAGAAATCCACAGAAGGAGCAGCCAGAAGTTGAACATCTACAGAACTCAAAGATAGGGGAGAGACCTGGAGACTCTGCAATGTGTCTTCCCATGTGACAAGCTAAAGGCCAAGGATCACCAGAAGCCAAGCCCAGAATTCCAGTCTTCTAGGAGAAAACATCACTTGATCATGACTTGACTTGGAGTTTCTCTTAGCCTCAAACCCATGAGCTAATAAATTCCCATTGTTTAAGCCAACCATTTGCATGGTATTTGCTTGAGCAACCAAAGAAACTAAAACACTTCTCAAATAATATTATTTAAACAGCTCAGTGATCAATCTTAGCCTCTCTTCTCTCCTTATTTCATACACTGTACTACCACTTGACCCATTTCTTTGATTGGTGACATTTCCTTTATTTCTGTCCCTAAAATGACAATAGCCATATATCATCTGGATCTCATTTTTGAGCTTTTATCTCTGTATGCTTGTGTGCTATGTAAGGGCATATACAACTTTAAAAACAGGAAAGTCTTTATTGTCCCTGCTAAACATAAAGGAAGAGACAACCTTCTCCCTCCCATCTCTTTGAGTATTTACTTTAGAAAACCCATAATTGTAAGCAATACCACTTTCATTGGTCTTTTGAAGTGCACATATTTTAAATGTGTATATATGTTTAAATGTGCCTCTTGCAAATTTTACCACACAAGGAAAGAAAGAAAGAAAGCCATTTCTTTCAAATGTACTCAAAGAATATTCCTCCCAAATTCCTAATAATTGATGAGCATAACCTCTGGAGATGGAGGTTTAGGGAGATGTATTCCTGGCTCCAAATGTAAACCTACCTCTGGTCATGAAGATATGAGAAATAACTACAGAATATGTATGAAATGTGTGATATATGCTTAGTCACATTAAAAACCTTAAGATTTCTTTCTGTCTTTGAATCTCTTTTCAGATTGCTTGTGATGTATCACTTATTGTTTCAATGTTTATTTAATGATAAAATTGCTTTTCTTTCTCTTCCAACTTTTTAGAAAGGTTTTCTGGGCTGGGGGATTAGTTTCTATTTATTTATATTTCCCCAAGTATTCTGGCACCTAAATTAAAATATATCTCAAATTGAAGATATTACCTTCCCCCAAACAAGTGAATGTTACATCTTAAGTAATGGCTTCATTAGACATCCAGGGATTAATTATGGAATACCCCTTTCAGCACTACAGAAACCCAATATGTTGATGTTCAGGAACTGGGTCCATGAAAATGGTGCTGTGGACGAAAATAATGAAAAAGAAAGACAAGAGATAGCTGGGGACAGGGGATCTCCACCCAAAGAGAAGAAGAGTGCCCCCGCCAAAAACATCATGGCTTTTATTTAGCTTTAGAACAAAGAAAATATGTATGCTCAGGTGGCCTGATAACTGTAAGCTTCTACCCCAAATAAATACCTTTTATAAAGACCAACCAATTATTGGTATATTTTGCAAAGGCACCTCTTTGGCTGACTAATACAATGACTTAGAAGTAAATGAAGAAACTACTATTGGAAACTGGAGAAAAGGTGATCCATGTTTTAAAGTTACAGAGAACTTAGCAAGATTAACTCCTGGTGTTATAGGGAAGACAGAATTTGAAAATGGTGAACCTGAGCATTTAATGGAGGTATTTTCCAAAGTAAACCCAGAGAATGTGGCTTGGCTTCTCCTGGTAGCTTATAGCAAAATGCTAGATGAAAGAAACACACTAAGGACTGAACTTTTGGGCACAAAGAAAACAGAAACTGATTCCAGAACTTCCAGTTTCTGGAGATAAAGTTTCCAAATGAAAGTGCCCCATTTGAAGATTTAGCTAATCTGGAAATTGTAAATCAGAATTGAAGATGCAGTTATCTAGGAAAGACTTGTGGAAGGTCTTACTGTCTGATGGCTTGTACCCTTGCTTCCTGCATGCTAAACCAACAAAATTTTTGAGAGAGCTGTATGAACAAAACCACTGTTCACTTGGACTAAAAAAGGCATGGAAAGGAGATATTGAAGGAGAAACAGCTTTAAGGAGAAAACCATGGAAGCTGAGATCTTCATCTCCTTCCAATCTCACACACACATAAGCCCACATGTTATTCATTTTCCTTCATTGTCAGTTTAAATGTTATTCCCTCTGAATTCTTCCTTTACCTTAACTCCCACCTATGTTAGCCTTTCCCTTCTCTGGCTGAGTTCTCTTGAACACAATACTACTTCATTTTCTGGCAATACCTGTATTTGGTCATTATATGCTTATTTAATCACTCATTTCATTGTCTCCCATCTTCCCCATGGAACTAATTGTGGAAAAATAGACCCCAGAATCTTAAAATAAGAGAAGTTCCCTTCTGCCCATTATATATGAATTAAATTCCAGAGGAATTCTTTCTCAACAATAATCAAATCTGCCCTCAGATTGCCTGCCTTAAAATGTCTGCAGTAAGCTCATGCAATTATCTTAAGATTATAATTCATTTTCAAAATAACAGATGTCCATCTCTCCTGGGGAAAATTCTCACCAGTACTCACCTGAACTCAAAGAGTTGGAAAATCCTGGGACTCTGAGTCATTACTGAAGATACTATCACCATATTCCAGAGATCAGAGATTCTTTCTTTTGTATTTTATTAGAGAAGATGTGGGTTTACAGAAAAATCATGCATAAAATACAGGATTCTCATATACTGTGCACCAACAACAACCTGCATTGGTATAGAATAGTTGTTACAATTTATGATAGCACATTTTATAATTGCACTATTAATAAATAACCATGGATTAACTTATGGCTCAATGCTTGTGTAGTGTTTTTCCATGGATTTAAAATTTTTATGTTACCATATATACAATCAAATATTTCCTCTTTTAATCATATTCAGATCTATATTTCAGTGCTATTCATTGTGTTCATAATGTGCTACTATCATCACCATCCACTACCAAAACATTTCCATCTTTCCAAATCAGAGCCCTATACATTTTAAGCCTTAACTTCCCATTCCCTATGTTGCAGAAATCCAATCCTGAAAAACTGAAACAGCATTTGGAGGAGCAGAGGAACACAATTTTATTACATGTGGGCCCAGAGAAGTATAAATCAGTCTCAAAATTCTGGGCCCTGGGCCTTGACATTCATGAGTTTATATAGGGACTTTAAGTGGGCACATTATTAAGCAAGCAGGTGGTCAGGGTTTACAAAAGCTAGCAGGCTTCATAATGGGTGGGTGGAATTTCCCACCTGGTCAGGAGTATGCTGGTGGGCATGATGGGGTTCTGCTAACTGGAATGCAGGCTTCAGATATGCATATTGAGACACAAGTGGGCATTCCTTATCACCTATATCCACCAGACTTTTGGCAACCTATATTCCAGATTGTTACTGTATGAGTTTGCCTGTTCTGTTTCAAATCAGGGAGATAATACAATTCTTGACATTTTGTGCCTTTCTTATTTCACTCAACATGATATCTTCAAGGTTAACCCATGTTGTCACATTGGGGGAGGTTAGTATAGTTAAAGACAGAAGATGGCTCAGATCTGGCCATGTTTGCAGACAAAATTACCAGTAGATGACATGGCTATGACTCCACTCAGAGGGGGCCGGCTCGATAGCCCAG
>PVKH010029306.1:0-12681 GCA_004027955.1 Chaetophractus vellerosus | reverse complement strand
CCCCAAAGGGACTCTTGGCAATGTCTGAGGACATTTGTGGTTGTCACAACTGGGGTGCTACTGGCATCTAGTGGGTAGTGGCCAGGGATGCTGCTAAATCTCCTACAATGCAAAGGACAGCTCCCCAAACAAAGAATGATCCGGCTCCCAATGCCGCTGGTACCCAGGCTGAGAAACTTGGCTGAGGACAGTAGGTTTAAATATATGTGTTCACTTAGTCCGGGAGAAGAACTTTCCCTACACATCTTGAGTGCCTGCAGGTTAATAGGACTCTTTCTGAATCTGTAGCTGGGCAAGGGTCAGCATGCGATTCTGCAGAGGAACTTTTTTTCCCCCCTTTCCTTTCTATTTTGCACTTGCGCCCAGAAATAGCAAAACCAGCAATTCCATTAGGGCTAGGTTCTTCTGTAACCTTTCCCTTCCTTCTTTGGACCTTGGCTATTTTTCAGAAGTTCACGTGGGTCTGAGATTCCCATCTGATCCTAATCTCTGATGAGCACCGTCAGATAAAGAACTTCTCCTAACACATCCGGGACATAGAGTAAGGAAATTTAACAACTCTGGGAAGAAGAGGAGGCGAGGGGCAGAGTGGGGAGAAAATAGGCCCAACGCCGTTTCAGTAGACAGCCCTGTATCATCTCAGCATTATTATCAAAATATTATTTTCATTATTTATGTGATTACAAATGTGGAGTGGCCTTGTATCACCTGTGAAGTAGCTGATGCAACCCTTTTCTCCCCCGACCTTTTGCCTTCTGTTCCTCTTGAAATATTATTTGGCTCCATTTTTCCCCCCAATACTCTCTTTTCTCACAAGTGTGCGTGTGACCACGATTGTAGTTTCAGTAAATAAAACGGCTGCTTGATAATGTGGAACGGCCAAGCGCTTAACTCTGCCCTTGGAGATCCTTTACATCAAACCGGCGATCAAAAAGTGGTGCAGATAAAATTTGTCATCAGGGATTTCCTACAAAAGAATTACAGTGGAGAAATGGCCTGATCGATACTATGGATTTTCACTGCAGGGGCCGGTGGTCCAATTGCTGAGAGACACTCACACAGATAAAAGGGCACGGCTGCCACTCCGTCACAGACTGCTGACTCAGCACAACGCTTGTCAGGTATTTATAGGCCAGAGTGATACAGAATTATCACCTTGCAGTGCCCGGCTCGTGTTCCTTCTGAGATTGCCTTCCTTTATGGGATTGCTAAATGCAGGTGAATGGAAAAATGATGGCTAACAGCTGTCAAAATGCAACAGAATGAAGTACTTAAATCTTTTTTTATCCATTAAAAGGGTAACAACCATACATATATCATGGCACAGACGTTGTAATGATATTTGGGGGACAGTAAACTAGGGGGCAATAAACAATGTAGGTTCTGATCAAAACGGCAGAGGGAATAGACTTGAGGGAGAAGGTAGGTCTTCCCTGAAGCCGTATAATTACTTTAATGGTTGAACATTATCTAACGGAAGGAAAACAAAATTGCATTTGTGCCCCAGTCTTCGGTAGACCAGCTTTCCCCTTATGTTGGTATTTAGAAGTCACTGAACTATTCCCTAAAACACTTCTGCGCTCACTGTGTCCCTAGATTACTGAAGTTTGTTTATGCCAGCTTAATTAAAATGTGCAGAATAATGATAAATTATTTGTTAGATCCTCTGGCTGTAGATATCTGGGTTGCAGTGAGAACTTTCTCTTGTTTAGTTTCCCACCTCTGGCTCCAGGTTGAAGTGCTGACACACCTTGGACTGAACTTTGGTGGTGGAGAAGAGCATATACACTTTTTCTCTCCCATGGAATGGAGACAAATTCTATCAGCCAGCCACCCCAGCTCTGAGTTCCTTTGCCATTATTTACATAGATAAAGTTAGGGATTGCCATAATTTCCAACTAATGTTTCTTCGTAGAGCCCCTTTAGAAAAAATCTTGCCAATGCATCTAGACCAATATGTGCAGTACTTGTCTTACTTTTCATTTAGTGAGAACCAGATTTTAGGAAGAGTCAAAACACTACTTATGGGTGCCTCTTAGAACCTTAGCATGTTTGAAATATATGGCATCGTTTGTCGTGTTCTCCTTTCCCTAATGTATTTTATTTAAATTTTCGGTGAGCCATTTTTGGTGAGCTTGAACATTAAAAGAACATTTTCCTTATTCTCTCCAATATTGAAAAAGTACTGAAAAGTGATATGGAAATGAACAATATATATAGAATATCATCAATAACTAGGCATATTGACATTGATTAATTATTTATTTCTTGAATTCCTGCGGTGAGATGGCCCTGGTGTAAGAAGCCAAAGAAAAACAGCGAGTGAAACAGGCTTTCAAGGATGAGCTTATGGCAAGAAGGACAGGGAGAAATATTTATCGAACACACACTTTGTGCCAACCACTTGGCTTATGTTATGATGAAATAGCAAATACAAAATGTTAGGCATATTCCTTAGGGCTGGCTATCCTTACTCAAAAGATCCACCATGCCCATTTTACAGACAAGGAAACTGAGGCAACAGAGCGGTGGAGTAACTTGCCCAAGGTCACCTGGCCAGGAAGTAAAAGAGTCAGGGTTTACCAGGCTGCAGGACTCCAGAGTTCAGGTTTCTAACTGCAGAGCTCCGCAGCCTCTCACAGTTTGGGAGCTTTCTCATTTCACCCTTACAATAGCCCCATGAAGTAAGCATTCCTATTGACCATATAAGAAAACTCAAGCTCAGAAAAGTTGAACACTTTGCCCAGCCAGTGAGTCAAACAGCTGGGACCTGAGCCCAGGTATGCCTGCCTCCAAATACCTAGCTAGTTTTAGTATATCATGCATCTTTCCACAGTGGACCTACCAAGCACGCAAGGTTCTGCAGCTTCTAAATTCAGGAAACAAAATGCAGAAAGTGTAAGCCATAAATGTGCAATCCGGGAAAAAGAATTTAATTTCAGGAAGCATGTCACTGCCTGGAAGGAACATTAAAAAGACTTTTGTACCCAAATTGTCCCTGGCCAGTATCGGGTAGGACTCAAAAATGTAACCCACACCTTCCGGAATTGTCCACGGGGAAATCATCTTTGTGCTTGTTTGAACTGCCTTATACTGGTAGAAATCATTGCTGCTATCATCACAGCATTGTTGTATGGAAGTTTACTGTCACTGGCAATAAACATAGATGAAAGGAGGGGGGAATAAGAAAACAAAAGGGAAAAATAGAAGCAAAAAATGCACCGGAGTGAAAAAAATATCCATAAACTAGTTGTTTTTGTCTCTCTAGTTGCTCTGATGTGCACAAAGGAAATAGACGGAATAAAATCACATCTCAGGAACACCAACATAAATTCCCCCTTGCTTTGACAAGTACGTAATTTTCTTCAGAGATGCTCTTCACGTCTGGAGAGTTATGAGGCAATTTCATTCCCATCTGACAAATTTACAAAGAAACATTAGAGAGAAGGGATTAGGAAAGCGAGAAATCTTTATAGACTTTTTCCTCAGGCTGTATTTCCCTTCCATCTTTCGGCTCTTCCTTGAGGACCGTGCATGAACGACTCCTGCGGTGTGAACCCCATAACCGAGACACTTAGGAGAGAAGCAAGACACGAAATGTGCTTTCAATCAACTAATTGTATTTACATTATTGGGGGATGGGAGGTGGGGTTGGGGGACGAGGAAAGAAGATCCTTGTTGGCAAATATTTAGACGCTGCCTCTATGGTATGGGTTCAGCACGGCGTGGTATTTGTTAAATTGGACTTTGTCAAAGAATTGGGGGGGGGGGGAGAGAAAGGGGAGGGAAGGGGATGAGAGAGGGAGAGGGGGTTTGTGATAGAGAAATGCGTTGCAGGCTGATGGCAATAAAGGATTACTGACAGTGCAGTCTGCATTTTGTTTTCTCCTATCAGCACAGATTCTAAGAGGAACTAAGGTTTTTTTTTCCCCCTTTAAAAATCTCCATTGCCAAGTTGGTTGTGTCACTTTTCATTTTTTATTAATTTCTATTAGGGAAGTTGTGGATTTACAGAATCATCATGCGTAAAACCCAAGACCAGCCATTCTCTTTGCCTGGCACTGTCCTGGAGTTAGCACTTAAAAGTACCATGCCCTGGAAATCCCTCAGTCCTGGGCAAACGGGGGCAGTCAGCCACCCCACGCCTGGTTATTGTGATTTTCAGATACGGTAATTGGGTTTTGGGCAATTGTTAACTCTCAAGTATTTTCAGCCTTGAATTGTTCACTTTTTGGCCCTGTTAACTAGTAAAATCAGCATGTATAAACACACACACATACATGTGTACTTTGATGATTTTGAGATTCTAGCGGGAGTCTTCGATTAAGGTCACGGTGAGGGCTTAGAATTTTGATGGAAAAATCATAATAGTGCTCAAAAGTTCAGGAAGCATATTCCTTTCCTGGAGTTGAGATTAAACATAATATAATGCAGATGCTGTCAGATACAGAGCCCAGATGACAAATGTTTTATAACTGGGACTTCGAGAATGGAGAAAAGCAAGAGATACATAGCTTCCAAAGGCTTAGTTGAGAGCCACAGAGCACTCATAACACTGGATGTATAATTTGGCAGGAGAAAGGTGAGATATTTGTGCGTGTGTTAGTATTGTATATTTCTCAGAGCATCCAGCTGGATTTATGGGTGGCCATGTTTATAAGTTGGTGGTCATATTAAAAGAGTGAAACTGGACCTCATTTATGTAATTAATTTCAGCTTTCTGGTTTTAAAGTTTTCCCATTTGCAGCTGCTTGTCAGGTCATTTGCATTAAAAAAAATTCTTTTTGGAGCTATTTATTATTTTTCTTTATGATTACAAGAAAAATCTTTATTGTGTATCTTCTTAAAACAGCATCAGTCATTCTGGAATAGGATATTCAAAACCTTCAGGAGGGAAGAGAGACCAAACATTTTTTTTTTTGTCTGAAAAATCCAGAGCTCTTGCACTTTGTGGTTTAAGTTTAATATCCCAAACCCAAATGTGGAAGTTTATTTTGGGTTTGATCTCTCTTGAAACTCTTGCAATCAGACTGTTCCCTGCTGAAGGGACAGCAGGGCTGCCTGCTGAGCATAAAGAATGGAGCTGCTTTGAACTGCAAAAGGTTCTTTATGCCTAAATTCAGGTAAACAAGCAGAAGGGACGTTCATTTAATATAAACAGAGGTTTGGTGCAGAGGAATAAGGGAGTTGTGAGTTATCTGAACTTCGTGACCTCTGCAAAATCTGCCCCTGTACTAGACTGAGGACAGTCTATCCCATTAGAACCGATAGGGCGTGCAGATGGCTTTTTGCACACAAGTAAGCTTAAGTACAGTGTTGCCAAGGAATTAGATGAATCATGATGAGAGATATAAAATTTTAAAATATCCCCTGGTGGGGAAATTTTTTTTCTTTTTATTTCTGCATTTGAATCTTTTAAATACTGTAACTTTGGGGGGAAAGTTATTGAGACATAAAAGGAATATTTGAACTGCTTTGGAGTTTATGAGAACCACTGTATAATACATTATCTTGAAAGCCTTTATAGTACACAGTTACAAACTTCCAGGAAATCTATTAAAATGCAGCATTAATTAACATAAACTTTTTATAGTGTTACTAATATTCTGCAAACAACTAAGAGTTTGAAAGCCCTTTTTATAGGCATTTCTTGCTGCCTATACACTGTGATCAGAGTGAATTATTGAAAACACTAAAGGAATAGAAAGAAATGAATTTACACTGATTGTTCTGGATGGGAAACTCACCTCAATAGCTGTCTTTAATTTGAGCAAGTGTAAAGATGAGAGATACTTGGTAGTTTGCTTTGCATCCTCTCTGTAAGCTCATGCAATGGGCCAAAAGGAAAATGTCAGTGTTTCAATATTTATTCTCCCAAATGCTGATAAATAACATCTTTGAAATAACTTGAGAAATCAAAGGGATTTCCTTGAATCCTGTGAGATGCAGTTTGGCTGTGTCCTCTCACGTAACTTTACAATCACACCAGTGAGTTAGTCCATGCTGCAAACCACATTTTGACACTTATAGATGTGTCAAGCAGTTACAGAAATTGAAGCAGTATTTTTATTTTTTGATGTCTGGTTCCTGGTTGTACTGGAAAACTTCCCAAACCCAGATCTTGACCTTTTTTAGAGAGAGGTTTTTCATTTCTGTTTGGAATCCCAAAGTGGGGGAGGCATTTCAGTTTCTATGCTCAAAGGGCACAACTGTCTCCATTCAGGAGTGAAATGAAGATGAGCTGGCCCTGGATTATCCAGCCACAATTATTTCCCAACTGTCCATATTGAAACATGTCTGCTCTAACACGAATTAGGCAGCATTTCTTTGCCTCCTCTTTGTCCACAGTGTCTGTCTAAATGCAAGAGTTGTGGTTCTGGACAAAGGTCTTTTCTTCCCCCCAAGTCCCTGGTGTCATTTGGGTAAGACTGATGATTTTCCATTTTGATATATACTTTAAACTACATTCTCACTTCACTCTGCTTTTTTTCCCTTTTTAAAAAATAATGTATTTCCCTGGTGTCTTCCCCTTGGATGCAGAATCCTTCACAAGTTTCTTGCCATACTGCTTTTCCTTCTTCCCAAAGTGTCACATGATTTTCAATCCATATGGTACAAAGATTCTACTATGATAGTCATGAGAACATTATTATGCATATATATAATTCCCCATATGTATTTCTTCTCTAAGTCTTTCATTTATTAGCTCAACAAATATTTATTAAGGTATTTATTTGGGTCTTGCAGGAGCGCTGGTGAACATGGCAGATGAGCTCTCTTCTCCTAGAGGAGGCAGACGTACAGTGGGCACTTAGATAAATAAGCAACAGGCTGATAAGTGTATGGAGGAGACGATGGAATGATAGAATGTGGCCCATAGGAACTTGGGTAGGCTGGCCACGGATATCGCGGGTTGGACTCTGAGTGAAGAGAAGAAGCCTGTGATGCAGAACATGAATGTTCCAGACAAAGGAGCAGCAGGTGCAAAGGTCCTGTGGAAATGAACTTGGTGGGTTCTAGCAAGAGCAATCCAGCCAATTTGGCTAGAGCAGTGTGAACAAGGATGTCAGGGAGGCAGGAAGTGAACAGGCTCTATGATAGTAACAGCTACCATTGATTGATGATGTAAGCACTTAAACTCCATTACCTCTATACTTTGTAAAACCCTTGAAGGGAGGGGTTTATTATCACCATTTAGCCAGTGATTAAATAGAAGTTTAGAGAGATAACTTGACCTGTCCAAGGTCACAAGGGAGTAAGTGTTAGACCTGGGATTCAAATGTAGATCTGTCTGATTCCAAAGTGCACATCCTTTTCACTACTCTTTCTATTAACAACTATATACTGAGTACCCACTATTGTCTGGCACTTTGGTGGGAGCAGAGGATAAAGTCGTGAACAAAATAAAATTCTCATCCTCATGGAGCTAACCTTCCAGTGGAATGGAATTGGAAAAGAAATAGCGAAATAGCTTGCCAGGTTATGGGAAATGCTGTGGAGGAAGATGAACCAGGGAAAAGAAGACTGGGGTGGGGGCGTGGGAGTAGGCTCGCTCTTTTACAGGATTTTCAGGGAAGGTCTCATTGAAAGGGGGATATCTGAATCAAGACCTGAAGGATGTGATCCAAGGGGATGCTGTGAAGAGGGGTCCAGGTAGAACAGGAAGCAAATGGAGGAACTCTGAAGTGGGCATGGGCCTGGCATGTGGGAAGCACAGCAGGAGACCAGCGTGGCTGAGTTCAAGTGGACTTTGGTAAGGACTTGGTCATTTACTCTGAGTGTGATGAGAAGTCACGGGAAGATGGTGAAGGGAAAAGGGGTAGGATATAACTTAAGATTTATCTGGATTGAGCCAGATACTGGGTTAAAACCAGGTGATTGAGGGGCTAGGGCAGAAGCAGGGAAAGCAGGAGGTTTGCAGTCATTCAGGTCAGAGATGACAGTGGCTTGTGTCAGATCTGATGAGGCCAGGCCATGGAGGAAGTAAGGAGGGGTCAGATTCACCATGTATTTCAACAGAGGAGCCCACAGGATCTGGTGTAGGTTTGGCTGTGAGTTGTGAGAGAGAGAGAAGTCAAGAACGACTGCAATGTTTATGGCCTGAGCCAGGAGAAGGATGGCATTATCATTTATGGAAATGAGGTGGAGGGAGGCATAATTTTAGGGAAAATGAACTTGGTATTGGCCCTCCCTTTCTATCCCATTTCTCTATTTATCTTGTCATGTATACCTATGATTTCTGCCAAATGGGTCAGCTGGTGTGCAGACAATATTTGAGCAGATGAATATCAATATTCCTCTTTCTTCAAAAAAAAAATGTATTTGGGAAACTGCACCAATGCTTTAGTCAGTTTTCCTGCAAAACAAACAGTGGCTTACAACAAAACCATTTATTTTTAATATATTTAAATCATAGGTGGTTTGTGAGTTGGTTGTGGCCCAGGTCAGCTCTGCTCCATGTGCCTCCTCATTCCGGAACTTCTGCCTGGACATGTCTACTTACATTCCATCGGTCAAAGCACGAGGCCGAGCTCAATGTAGATGAGTGGGGAAGTGCACACTCCCTCACTAGTTAGAGCCTAATCATCATCCTGACCAGTTAAAAACAAATAGACTTGGTCCAGAATGACCTGCCACTGCCACCAAAGAAGAGGAGAGGCCAGATCCCTGAACCCCACCGAGAAGTAGTTCTTTCCTGTGTCCCTAAGCATGTCTGCATTGGAGCACTTTTCATTTGGTGGTGAACCTCTTTGCTAATTTATTTCTCCCATTGTAGCCTTGATCTCCTTGGTGGTGGGCCCCTGCCCTTCCTCAACTTTACATTGTCAGTGCCTGGCTCGGTTCTGCACAAAGTCAGTCTATTTTTGTGTGATTGGTTCAGATGCTTGGTGTCTAAAGTATAGCGTTCATTCTTTTTAGAACAGAAAATGGAGGAATGGAGAAAAGGAAAGGAAAAAAGTCCAGACGAAGCTAATTCAAATGCCTACAGGGGCTGGGCAGATACTACCCATGTGCACCTTAGTTGGGTTTAAGACAAATAGGAGTGGTGGGACATTTAGGACATTTAACCAGAGTGGACAATACATGTCCCCCAAAAGTAAAATTACAAAGTTTTTTTTTAAACTGTCCTGGCACAATTAAACCACTCCAACGTCAGATTATCCCTAGGATCTGCCAGTTTGAGAATCTATGGTAATAGAGCTTGGAAGATTTGGGCATGTCAGAGGAAATGGGAAAGGGCACGTCTTTATTTTTATGGGATATTTCCATAGTGTGGCAGCATCCTTACCCTCTCCACTAGGTAGTTCTTTGGTTAAAATATGAATCTATCTGAAACTGGGGCAAGAACTAGCTAGAAGAAATGCCTTTATTTCTTTTGCCAAAGATAACTCTTGAGATTTTGTTTTTAATTCTCTTCTGTCTTCATGAACACAAGTCTTCGTACAGACAACCAACAGTAACTTCCAGAAAACAGACTGGCACAAACACCTGTCTGTTTGGGTCATTGTAGGAGGTGGAGAGCAAGAGGAAAAGGAGAGGCATGTATGCCAAACCCTGTGCGCACCGGCCTGGCATCCTGAGCTGGGGAGGGGCTGCTTGCTAGGATGTTTGCAGCTCACGGAGCCCACGCTTCTCCATCCTGGAGGGTTGCTTTTTGACCTCACCGAGGGCATCCAAGGCCAGAGCTGTGAAATCCTATGCTCAGCAGAGCATACCCGAAGGCCTTGCCAGCTGTGAGCTGATTGCTTCAGGGCTCTGAGCGGGATCGTCCTTCCCCGGGCTTCTGTGGGGCAGCCCGAGTGTTGTCCGGCTACAATGTTCAGGAATTGAGTTAGATCAAATTCTGTGGTCGCTTGTGAATTCAGCCTTCACAGCAACTTAAAAAATTATATATGAACATATACATCATAGATATTTAAAGTTAATTATACAGATTTCAATATTTAAAAATCAGGAGATTTTATATGAGAAGCAGGATTTCCAGCTTCTTTCAGAATTCGGAAGTTCTGTCCATCCTGGGAGGGTTCCGCCTGGCTGCAGTTGGCTGGATAACATCTGCCTGCCTTATTGAAAGCATGCTCTCTCCAGGTCATCTCAGTCCCCACCTGGCCCTCCCCACTCCTTTGTCTCACCTGTCTGGCCCATCAGAACAGCTGAGAGTTGGCTCCTGATCTATATATTTATGTAGAATACCGGAGGCTATAACGTAGGTTGCTGTAAATGCCTCAGATATCATCTTTAATTTAAAGAGCAGCTTGCCCTTTAGATAATCAACTTCAGCTTTTTAAAACCAGAATTGTTAATTATTCAGGCAGTATTTTCTCTGCTTTAGACTTGATAAAGTCACTGTTAAAGGATGAGATTATTTATTGGGTTAATCTAAAACAAGGTATCCTTTCTCTTTTTTTCCCTTTTGCTATTCTCTCTCTTCTCGCACCCTCCCTTGCCAACCGATCCAACATGCAAGAGAAACTTCAGGTGTTTAAAGAGGTTGGAAAATATTCCAGGAAATGCTGAAAGTTTGCCACGTTGTCAGAGGATAAAAGCACAGTGTTCAATCCAAAGGCTTTGTGTAGTTTTTTTTTTTCATTTCAAGCTCCAAGTTAAATTTTTTGGATGATGATCTTCTCTACATTTTAATGAGAAGCTTTCGCTAAGGATTTTTTTCTTTTTTAAACAAAGGCACAAAAGTTTAAACCCTTTGCACAATAGCAAAGAATATCGAAGTGACATGCTGGTTTTGTTTTTTGAAAAAAAAAACCCAATGCTCAAATAATCAGCAGGGGCAAGAATATTGTGCAAGTAAATACAGAATATTACATTTACAAGCAATGAGTGTGCCTAGTTATGCACAAACTATGCAGTATCATATGGATTTTTTTGCATCATTTTATAGGTATATATGTGGGTAAGAATGAATATATAATAAACCTTTACAAGTTAAATCATTTTTCCCATTAGTTTTTGTGGTAATTACCAAGATGTTTATTGTAATTTCTGATTGATCTTCAATTGGCACTGCCTCATAACACTTTATCTTTAAAACTCTCTGCCTTTCGCCATCTTAGGAATGTAGTGAATGATTTATCTATAAACCTTCAGCATACTGGAGAGTTCAATATTTAAAGGGATCCGTTTGTAAAATGAAGAACGCAGCTCCAAGGCGAGTAACACTGTGGTTGTTTCTGCATTTTGGTAGATCACATGACCCTGATGAGAGGGAATTTGTCCTTCTCCTTATAGCAATTCCACTATGCATAATTATATATTCATTTCTTGTCTGTCTCCCCACTAGACTGTAATTTCTATGAGGGCAGTAATCACTTTTTTTTTTTCCCTAACCATCTACCCAGAATCTAGCTCAGTGCCTGGATGGTAGTAGGCAACAATACATATTTGTTGAATGGATAAATGAAAGAAAGAAAAAACGAACCAACCACCTTTCTGCTCCTCTTTGCATACTGAAGACCACACACACAGATCCTCAGTAATTCTCTGAGGATGAAAGAACAATTTGACTTCCTAACATCGGAAGCAGACTCAAGACAGGAGCTACTTCTTGTGCTATGAAAAATTCACCATTTTCGCTTGCATGTGTTGGTTAAATCCAAGGTCTGAAAAGCAACTTTGTGGCATATTTCCTTGGGTTTGTAATTTGGGTTGCTTTGTGCTCGCTGCTAATTAACCAGGTGGTGATGTGTGTTTGTCTTTTTGTCTGACTCTGAGCTTGTCAGGAATCAATGACAAGCCCAGCAAAACTGGGGGGCACTCTGATAATTAAGGTTTGGAGGGCTTCTTACCGACCCCGTCATGTACCAATCGTTTTCTCTGCCTCGACTGATGGGTAGCGGACAGATGACAAAACAGTGGCCTTCTCTCATGTACACAGCAGCAGGACACTTTCCCACCTTTTAATGGCTGAGCGAATTTCATCCCAAGCAATTCTGACAAAATGAAAGTGTATTGTCAAAGTTGCTTGTGAAGATGGCTGTGCTTAGAAAAGAAGAAAAGTCTCGATACAATCAGAATTGCCATACATACCCCCCCACACACACACCCTTTTTTTTCTTAGTATCTAAATGCAAAAAGTAAAGCTTATAAAACTTTATTTGCATATTTAGATGGTATGCGGAGAAGTGGTTTGGTTTTCTCTATTGTTTTTTTGTCTCCTGTGACATTCACACTTACTGGTTAGAATCATGGCAGTTGAGCTTGTCTCTTATCCTTTGAGGGACAAGAGAGATAGAAGGGTGTTTTAGTAGTTTCCTTGAGAATAAGATCCTAATGTGCAGGCTCCAAGCCTGTGAAGTGAAATCATCAAGTAGTTGTAAGTCGTGTGATGAGGGCTCTATACTTACATGTTTATCTTTTGCTTCCTTGCATCTTCTCAGTCCCATGAGGTCTGGGGCCAGCAGCACCCAGACCTATATAATCAGAATCTGCATTTTAACAAGATCCTGGGTGATTCATACATACGTGAAAGTTGAGGAAGCACTTGCTAAGCTACTTAGCCCTGTGGTTCTCAGTCTTCAATTTATTCTTATTCAATTAAATTCCAGTGGGGCTGGGTCCTGGGCATGGTTCTAACAAACAAACAAACCCGCCCCCCCCCCCAAATCCTGAGTGATTCTAATGAGCAAGATTGAGAACCACTGATCTTGGATCAATAAATGCCATCAG
>PVKH010029305.1:0-12683 GCA_004027955.1 Chaetophractus vellerosus | reverse complement strand
ACATGCCCTATTACTGACAAGGAGGCTGCCCAGAGGTCTTATCTTATTTCCACTTTTATAATCAATTCTTCCACTGCTAACCATAACAGGACATGAGCGAGGCCAGAAAATCCTGTAAGGTAATGTGCCTGGGAGCAACCTTTTAGAGTTAAAGTTATTATAGATTTTTATTCAGTGAAATGCCTGAAAGGAGCATGAATTTCCTGTAATAAAGAATGAATCTTCTTGGTAACTGGTATTAGCACCATACTGCCTACCATTTCAGACAATGTTTTTTTGCTAATGAATTCTAGTTCACTAGGGCTTCCTGTCAGTTACCCACTTCAAAATCTGAGTCAGAAAAACCACCACCCTCATCAAATAGGAAGTTTTTAATGTGGTGTGTGTATTTCTTTATAACTTTAAAGGACAAAATTATTACACATACAGAAAAGCAGAAAAATGTGACCCCATTTTTAAGGGGGAAAAAGTCAACAGAAGCAGACCTACAGATGATTCCGATGTTGGAAATGGTTGAGAAGGTCTTTAAAATAATCATTTGAAGTACACAGACCCACTATACCTTAGCTGTAAGAAAATCCTAAAAGTGAATGATTTAAAGGGAGGAGCTAATTCTCTGAGAAATTAGATATGTATCTTAGTGCAGGGGTGTGGCAGTTCTTGATCTTTTATTTTTCTAGTGCTTCACTAATATGTGACTTCAATAATCTAAACATAATGTTTATATTGAGTCGAATTTCTCTTCTACCAAAATAACAAACCATTATACCTTAATAAAAGGAACATAAGAAAAATGATTTACACAGTATCTGTGCTTTGTGTCAAAATCTAAACACTGAGATGGCAGTGTTTTCTTGGCAAGAGGTTTGTATCCCTTTCTAATGCAAAAAGGAATAAAGATCATTTTCCAACACTTATTTTAAACAGCCACCTTTCTGTTTGTGCTGGCTTTCTTTCTGGGGATGTACAGTTTTCTTCAGCACTGATTTATTGTTACAGAGGGGAAAGAGTTGGCTGAAGGGCCTCACAAGCTGTAGCTTAGGGGGCAACTATGAAATCTTTGGCCAGCTACAATTTCTCACACATATGTAAGTTCCCCATAACCATATCCAGTGGGCATCTCTTCTATGCTGGATACCATTATGAAAGGCCTTAGATGATGATGAAAAACTCAAGACAGTTAGATAACGTTACGTAATTTTCATTAAAGCGGACCGAACCAGTGACTCACAGTCTCAAGTTATAGTTTCAAAGATGATTTCCAACCTACCATAGTATCACTCTGGGCCCTTTTTATATAAAATTATAAATCTGATTATCACAAAAGCATAATAAAAGCACTTTAAGGGAAGCGGATGTGGCTTAAGTGGTTGGGCATCCATCTACCATATGGGAGGACCCGGGTTCAATCCCCAGGGCCTCTTGGTGAAAAAAAGGCGAGCAGGTGAGCTGGGCCCGCACGGCGAGCCAGGCAGCAAGATGATGACACAACGAAAGAAAGACACAGGGGTGAGTCAAGGCTACATGTGCCAGAAATCAGGAACTGAGGTGGCACAAGTGACAGGATGCCTCTCTCCCACATCGGAAGTCCCTAGGATTGAATCCCGGTAAAGCCTGGAGGAGAAAAATGAGAAGAGAAGGGAAGAAACAGACACAGAAGATCACCCAGCGAATGGACACAGACAGCAAGCGGGGTGGGGTGGGGATGGGGGAACTCATAGAACTGTACACCAAAAGAAAAAAATAAAGTCAATTAAAGAAAAAAAAGCAAAGAATGACAGAAGAAGAATAAAAAGAGTGCTTACTCATTGATTTATTCCATTTTAAACAAGAGTTTGGAGCCCCATAAATGTTAGAGTTTGTAAGGTGATGAATGCAAGTGTGTATAATTGAAGGTGGGGGAAGGAAGCCCCTGTCAGTTGCTAGAAGGGCAGGAGCCTTAGATCAAGGTAAAAGAGTAAAGATATTCTTCTATCTGTAAATGATGAACTAAATCATACCAAGACGTATCTGGGAAAGCTTCACCAGCGTTTACCTACCTACTTCAGTAGCACACGTTACCAGCCACCTCACCATCTCCCGCCGTCGCCAATTTAAGGTCGACAGTGTCATTCGCATAACCTATAAAGACAGGATAACAAAATGTTTTGGGACACTGTCCTAAGTTAAGGCACTGAATTAGGCATTCTCCCTACTACTGAGAAGATGAGCTTTATTTAGAAGCAGAGCTCTGTGTATGAATCTGGATTTATCCATGGCTCCTCTAGCTGGTCTTGCCCCAGCCTAGTCTTGGTGGGCCCACTGACCAGAGGTGGCATCTGGGACAATTCATTCAATATAATTTCAAATCTGCAAAATCAGAGGGCTGGACTGGAGCATTAAACTACAGTTCCTGGCCTCATCATAGCCCAGCTTTAACACGTGCCATAGTTCTAGATTTCTGAGCCTGCTTGTGAATTAATTCTGACTAGGAGCCTTTAGCAGACAAAGAAGTATTTTTTAAATAATCATTTCAGCTGTTCCTTCAATCTGTGGCTGCTGTCTTCTTGTGCAATATGAAGATAACCACAGGTTTATGGAAAGAAATCATCTTTGGCATAACTGATGATCAGATTTCGGTTTTTACTCTCTAATAAGAGGTCCTGAGATAAATTATCCGCCTCTTCCCGTTCCCCCACTCTTTAAGATTCAGAACATCTATGGACATACTCCTAAGGGTTTGGAAAGACCCTGTAGGGTTCCCTGATGGAGCCTAGAAAGAATGAAGAAGAGAGTAAACACTCAGTCATCTGCCATCTATCCAGAATTCCAAATAACCAGAAAGCAATGTTAATGATTCTTCTGCATCATATCTTTAACATAAGGCAAATGATAACAAAAATAAGACAAATGAGAATTTATTTTTAAAAGGAACTTCTAAAACATGTCATTGTATAGCTTAAATGCACTCTCCCGTACCTCTGCTTGTACAAAACTGTATGTTGCAGTAGTAAGAGCATTTTTCCTGTGACCCATTTCTTTAAAATTTATTAAGTGCAGTAAGGGAGACTCCATAACTAAAAATCATCAAATCAGGGAATTCTTTTCCCTATACTTTAAATAATTAGGAGATAATTTCTTTTCACCACTTTTTATGGGAAAAAAGCAAATATTAATAGAGATTCCACGAGAAAAGTAGAAATACAAACTTTTCAAGTTCCTGGTTTATACAGTAATTTATTCAGAAACTATAAGAAAGCTCACTCTATCATCATGACTACCTCAAAATATCCTTGGTAATGTGTCCAAGAAGGTCTGCTGAAACTGGACTCTGGCCCAATCACTCTTCCTGTACCTAATTTTTTCAGGGTTTTATAAGGACCTAGAACTGCTCATCTATTGTAAAAACGCAAACATCAATAAAAATTCGTACTTCCTCTAAAAATTCAACACTGGCAACTGAATCTTCATTATACATGCTGGTTTTATTTAAGTCTCTTGCTGGCAATAATTCTCCATTCATTCAAAAGAGAAACAGTGATTGTTAAGGCCATAATTGAGAAAGATTAAAAAAAAAAAAAAGGTTTTCTAAATGTACAGTCCCTGTACTTCAGACAGCAGCCTGGTTCAGCTGGGAATGATCATAATTCTGAAATGCAATGCTGTCCTCAAGTCAAACAGATTTGTGCTCTAAAGAGTCATTTATCTACACTAACAAAATCCAAACAAACAAAAATCCTAAGAAGGTGCCTTTAGTTAGCATTCCTTGGTGCCCCAAAGACTAGGTCTTAAAAACTTTCCCTAAACCACCAGTCATGTACCTGCAGACCCAGCTCCAGGGACACTTTCAAAAGAGTGATGTCTGGCAAACTGTCCATGAGAGTTGCTATTTTAAATGCATCTTGGGCAAGCTTGAAGATGTGTGATGAGGAGTGAATGTTTTTCTGGATGGATTCTAATACTGTTTCCAGCCTCCGAACATCGCCTGCAATGAACAAGGGAAAACCAAACCAAACCAAACCAAAACAAAATAACACAACACAAAACAAAATAAAACAAACCCATACAACCACACACCCACAGACACACAGGGAGGAAAAAAGGAAACAAAACAAAATATAAAACACAAGTTAATTTACCTGAAATGTTCACAGATGGCACAGATGTTACAACTAAGTGTCTCATAGTTACTGCAATGTCTATGGATCCCGGCTTTATAAAAAAGATACACCGAGACACACCTTCAATGACTAAATGCACATATGAACCAGGACCAACATGAGGTAGCAGATAGCTCCCCTAGTTCCTGCTTAAGTATATTTTGTGAGTATTTCAAGGAGAAAAAAAAAATTTAATCTTGTGTTTTAGGATGCTTCTGTATCTCAACCACCATTTACACTCTCTTGGCATGGTAACTAACTTGAACTCTCCTGGCAGCAAGTAAATGATGCAGTTAAATGAGGAAAAGTGACAGGCTCAAATGAGTAGTACCTGTTTTGCCTCATAAACTAGTATCTAAAGAAAAGGATCCCTTACAACTTATCTGACCTTAGTGTCCTACTGATAATTTGATAGCAAACATCACCCTTAAAAAAAAAAAAAAAAAAAAGGCCAAACTAACAAAATAATTTCGATGTCTCAGGACAATACAGTACCTTTGGCTGCAGTTAGCATGGTGGATGCCAGCTCACACTGCTGGGATTCTATGTGGCTTAGAGTGAACCAACGAGGGTATCGGTTGGGGACAACAGATGCAATGTGGTGTGGGCGGGTGAGGTCTCCTGTTGGAGCAGTAGATTCCAATACTAGTAGCCTGTAATGAGAAAACAAGGCAAGTGGCCCCTAGTTATTACTTTCCAGTAGACTGGCCCCAGTGACCACCTAGCAGAAGTCAGAACAGTGTGTAGATTCTGGGAGAAATTGTGCAGCCTTCAGGTGCAGAAAGACCTGGTGCAGTTGTGCTCTGCTCTCTGGGTGCCAAAGTCACTTAGTTAATTGTTCACTGCCCAAATCTGAGAGATTTTCTTTCTTTATCAAAATTCAGAAAATTTCAATGTTCGGGGAAATTAAGATAAGTAACACCAAAGAGGTGTGAAACACAAATCCTGACGTTTCCCTGCTTTTAAAGCCATTTTTAAATCATATCACTCATTAAATTAAAAAATCAACAGAAACTGAGAGTGAAGTGAATATTTAAGAAGACTGAGATTATAAAAGTTAAGGATCAGTGGATAATGGATAAGTAAGCTTACTTATTAAATATTAAAACACAAAATAAGAGGGGGAATAGTAGAACAAAAATGACCACACTTCCTTACATTCACACTTTTGGCAGAATTGGTTCCTTATGACCTCAAGAATTTGAAGTTAGAATTTTGTCTATCAGTCATATCAGGGAAGATTAATTCAACTGATCAAAGTATCTGTCCTTAGACAGCTCTGCATAAGATATCAACCAATCTGCCTTTAAGAATATGTGGACAAATAAAGAACAATACTTGAAAACAAAGCACATGCATAGTTATCTCCTCCAAATATAACTACCAAAGAGATTAGTAGAGTGTCTGACCTTTACTCATCCCTGACCTTGATTATACCAGCATTAGGGACTATGGCATAAGCGTGGGGACCAAGAGTAGTTAGCAGGGTCAGGGTGTAAACCCACCCAAGAGCCGTTACTGCACTGGCAAGCCAAATGCCTCACTGTTTTCCTTTCATCATCTATACCTTCTAGTATAATGCTTACCACTAGAAGGTAGTAAGGTAGGAATTTTGGCAGAGTTACTATCAAGTTTTCTTAAAAACTCACAACGTCCTTTTATTCACAGGCAGATCTTGCCAGAGTTGCTCTAGAGGAAATCAGTCAACGACCCTGGGAAGATGAGAACATGAGTGCTGAAGATGCCCTTCCCCAGCCTCCCCTTTCAGAAAGGACTAAGAAGCAAGGAAGCTACATCTCTCTTTTCCTTCCTGTTCCTCTGACTACCTTGAAATGCTCTGGCAGGTCACATGACAGGCCTTTGGCTGGGGTAATATTGGTGGTTGGAAAGAAGAGGCAGAAAAACAATTCCCCTGTGCCCTGTTCACATCCCTAATGGAAAAACTGCCTTGGAAGCAACCAAGGGAGAATAAAAATGAGTTTCTGAGTATTAGAAAAGCGAGCCTTTCCATGCGACAAATACCTTCAAATAAGCCAGAACCACAGAGAAACCTTATGCTATCTTACCCTTAAACTTTACCAGGGGTAGTAGCAACATCATCTGGTAGCATCAACAATAACATCCTTTCCTCTTAAAAAGGAGTAGAATTCATTGGATATGAGTAAGTACAGAGCAGAGTATATGTCTTCATTGACAACTTCTATTTCAGCTTATAAAATTATAAGCTCTAAATTGTTCTCTAATATAAAGTGGTATAAAGTAACCTGGCGGAAGACTTTTGTTTATGTAAGCTATTAATTTATTTTGTGGTATTTTAAAAATAAACAAGTGGGTACTTATAATGTCTCTCTGACAGGTTAATGAGATTTCATAGTACCAAGAAAAGCATGTCAAATTGAAAGCCTTAAAACACACTGACACACAGGTTTACAAACGCGCACGCACGCGCACCCCCCCCCCCGCATCAAAAAGAGGTTTCCTGATACATAGTCCTTACGAATAGAGAAACTTTTGGGGGTGTTGGTCATTTACAGGCAAGGATTGATTTTTAATCCATTACAATGATTACAGATATATACTCTTGGGATGAAAAGCTTCTTATGGGATCAAACTTCTTCACTATACTCAAGCTTTTAAGTCTATACATGCTTGTCTATAGGTGACTATAATGGAGTCTAATCTGTACTTCCCATGACAAACATAGGGATGTTTTATTAATTTTCAAAAAGAGGAAAAAGAAAAAAAAAAGCTGATGTTTTAAGAAAAGTGGCTCTTCATTTCAGGTCCCTGATGTTGAACAGGTTACAGATAAGATTGAAAAATATAATACTGAACTCATTTAAAAATATTCACCTTGAACAAACAATTATCTGGTGAATTAATTTTAAAAAACAAAAGTGAAAATAAAGGCATGTAGCAGAGAACAAGGTATTCTAACTGACAGTAAAGAAAAGGAGGAACTGACAAGGAGATGGTAACAGCCAGAACTGAGATGACACAAGTGGCCTTCTTTGCACTATTGATGGAATGAGGAATTGCCGTGGGTGTGAAGGCCTCCCTCAATTATATTCAGTTGAATATATTCACTATTTTTCACTGTGGAAATTGAATTAAAAAAAAAAAAAAACAAATTCATTATTTAGAAAGTTTCCTACTGTTACTGACTTGTGATAAAAACTGGCCTAAAATTGTTCTCTATTCTCAAATTCTAGTTTTAAGAAAACAGGAAAAAGCCAAGATGGGCATAAAAGTAGGACATGAGTCAAGGATACAAAATCTTCCCTTTCTTTAAAACCAAAACAAGCCTACAAGCAAACCACCACCACCACAATCCAAGAAGCATAAATAGTTTCTTTAGCTTTTCTGCTGCTACAAGAAACATGAATGAATGAGATGTCAGTTAAAAGCCATTTGTCCCAATGGGGAATTTGGATTGCCTCTGCCCAGCTGGGCTGTGAATACGTACCGCATTGCTCTCAGTGCAATTTTGTATGCCAATTCAGCATCATGAGGTAGGAGAGAGGTGAAGAGATACTTGGCAAATGTGTGCATTGGAACACTCTCCCGATGGATTATTTCGCCTAAACCACTATATGGTCCGGCTGTGGGAAGAGAGCATACACATTTTACATTCCTAAAATTTAAACTAACACCTCTTGTAAAGTATATTTTAACATTTATATATAAAGTTGTAACATACACAAATTAATTTAATTAAGAATTTAATCTAAGTGACATAGTAGAAAGGAAGACAATTCTTAGTTCAAAAAAAGATTCTACAGGGTAAAGGACCCAATGTAGAAATCATTTCAGGAAAACTGTACAACTGTATCACAGCTCAAGTGAGAACCACAGAATGATGGGGAAGAGCTTTTTCACGTTACAATTGCTTCTAAGAGAAAGGAACACTCTGAAGCATAAAACTAAATTGAACTTAAGAAACATTCTCTCTGAATATGAGATCTGAGCATCCAGATTTATAAATGTTCAGATGACCCTGAAGCTTAAGTACAGTACCTGCCCCTGGACCTAATCAGCCTTAGGGGACAGACCAGCCAGGTTTCCAGAAAAGAATGCTTTGCCTTTAAGTCTGGGGTGAAGGGTGGGGGAGGATTTAGAACCACAAAGATGAAACCTTGCTGCTTCTAATAAACAGAAATATATATTAATTCCCAGAAAGTGATTAATAATAAAAGAATACCTAGTTACCATTTGATAGTACCATAGACAAAAAGAAAAAAATGAAAGTAACAGGAAATCTACCACACATTGGGTTCCAGAAGGCTAATATTAAAAGCAAAATTACATTTAAGCTGCCAAAATTCATTTCTTAGTAAATTACAACAAGCATGGTGGCAGAGCTGACTTCCCCTGTGTGCTCTCTGAATACGGCCTTGAGAAAGGCTACAGTCTTTTAAAATAAATTTTGTAAGGAAACCACAACTACTACTTTTCACTTAGGTACTTCAAGGTTTAGTTACTGTAAAGTGCTTAATAAATTAGCTTCCATGTCACCTTTGTATAACATCTGTTTCATGATTTCTAGAATTATGAACCATGACACAACTGCTCAGAGGACATAGTATATTTGTTTTCTGTGAAAAAAATCAGTCTGGCAAAGAGTTTTGAATATAAAACATGCAGTTCACAAGAAATGGTAAGAGAAGTAACTGCACTGCATTGCTGGGTAGGAGGAACATGATACATTCTAGATAATTTTAATGGAGGCTATTTTTTATTGTTTTATTTATTAGTATTTTTGAACTGTTCATCACTTAAGTTCTTTAAAAATCACATAAAGAACTTACTTTTTCACCTAAGCAAATTAAAGTTCATCTTAGATTTCTAATTTTATCAAATGTATTCATCTTTTTCTTCTCTTTAAGACATTTTAAAATGTTTTAGTAATCTGATATTCTTCACAAGCTGATATAGCAGTATACTTTTCACCTTCAATTCACATAACGAGGCCAACTTATGTAAGTGTGGCTAACTCCCTTTTATTTAAGGACCCATTATAGCCAATTAGTAGATTTTTTTCAAGATTCTTCACTTCACCTCCATTTCCTTTCAATGTTACCCTTTAAGCCATTAAGCTACCTATTTGCACTATTCAGGGAAATCCAGGAAAAGGAACTTCAAAAATGCATAATTAACACATTACTATGATACCTCCCAACAAGCAAAACATTGTCACACATAGCGATAAACTTGAGATCACAGAATTATTTGTGGATTATGAATCACTGCAGAACAGAGATAAATGAAAGACAATAAAAAAAAAAATGGAATGAATAAAACCAAAAGTTGATTCTTTGAAAAGACCAATAAGATAAAAAAACCTTTAGCTAGACTGACAAAGAAAAGCCACAAATAACTAAAATCAGAAATGAAAAGGGGGACATTAATACTTACCCCACAGAAATAAAAAGGACAATAAGTGGACACTATGAACAACTGTATGCCAACAAATTAGCTAACCTACACGAAATGGACACATTCCTAGAAACACACACAATACTACAACGACTGAAGAAACAGATCTTAACAAAATGAATAACTAATATAGACATTAAATCAATAATCAAAACCTCCCAACAGAGAAAAGCCAAGGACCTTTACAGGGGAATTTTACCAAATAGTCCAAAATGAATTAACACCAATCCTACTCAAATTCTTCCAAAAAACTGAAGAGGAGGGAACATGCCCTAATTCATTCTAAAAGTTCATCATCATATCAAAGCCAGATAGATACCACAAGAAAAAATTACAGACCAATATCTCTTATGAATATACATGCAAAAATCCTCAACAAAGTACTAGCAAACCGAATCTAATAGCAAATTAAAAGAACTATACACATGATCAAGTGGGATTTACCCAAGGCATGTAAGGATGGTTAAACACAAGAAAATCAATTAATGTAATACAACACAATAACAGAAGGGGGAAAAAAAAACAGGATCATCTCAACTGATACAGAAAAGGCAATTGACAAAATCTACAACACTGCTTGATCAAAATACTTAGAAAACTAGGAAAAGCAGGAAACTTCCTCAACCTGATAAAGAATGTATATGAACAACCCACTGCTAACACCATACTCAGTGGTGAAAGATTGAAATCTTTCCGTCCAAGATCAAGAACAAGACAAGGAAGCCCACTGTCACCACTGTTGATTCAACACTGTAGGGGAAGTTCTAATCAGAGCAATTAGGCAAGAGAAAGAAATAAAAGGCATACAAATTGGAAAGGAAGAAGTGAAAGTTTCCCTATCTGCAGCTGACATGATACTATATATAGAAAATCCTGGAAAACCTACAATAAAATTACTAGACCTAATAAATTTAGCAAAGTGGTGGGGTACAAGAGTAACATGCAAAAATCAGTTAATGTCAGAGGACTTCTGGGAAAGATGGAGGAATAGGAAGCTCCAGGACTCAGTCCTTCCACAAAACAGCTAATAAATAGGCAGGAACTGTCTGAAACAACTGTTCTGCAGCTCTGGAGGCCAGAAGAACACTGTACAGCAACCAAGGAAGAGCTGGAGGAAGAGGCTGATAAACTACAGTAAACAGTGAGTTGAAAAACAAAAAACAGTGAGTTGCACCCTCTGCACAGTGATAGCTGCTGGCGCCCACCCCCATTCTCACAGCAGGCCTCCTGGGGGTCCAGTCCCTAGGTAGACAGAAAGGGACTTAAAATTCTCTTCCCCAAGAATAGGGATGGACATGGCTTATTACTGATGACGGTTTTTGATTAGCAAATTTGGATTGCTTGGTCTCGGCTCTGAGCCATTGTTTCAACACACCATGGACAATGGGGGTGGCAGCCACTGTTTCAATCCTGCCCTGGATAGGGACAGAGGTGGTAGAGATTTAAAGACAAAGTGCTTCCTCAGGGCTACAAGGGACAGTTAGCTTAAGTGCTGCATCTGCTATGCAGGACAGGAAAGCACAACTTTAGGGAGCAAAGAGGATTTTGGTGTCCTTCCTGATCCCCTCATCAGGGTATGTTGGAGTTGGTCTGCATCCCATTCTGTGGGGTCCTGGCCCTGTTTTGGCTGAGAAATACTGACTTGAGAAAGTCCTCTCTGTAGTGACCCTGCTCTCAGAATTTGCCCTCCTGGGAAAAACAGCTAAAGACAATGAAAGGAGTGTAAAAAACTATAGAGAAAAGCAAAAATCAACAGAAAAGATCAAGATTCCTGATATGGAACAGAGAAAAGGAAGCTTTCTCCTAGAGGTGAAACAACTACAAAAAAAGTGCAACCTTAAAAATTGTACCGCATATCCAGGACAAGAATCAGATGAAGAGGGGATGAAAAGATCTGATCGCTTCAACACAGGCTATTCTAAAGGTCTAGAATAAGGCAGATAAGTGTCAAAGAACAGCTTTAACAAAATGCCAATCAACAATAAAACCCTAGGCAAGAGAGAGAAATTGACCTTCTGAGTAAACCCATCAAGATAATCAGATGCCTAGACATCAGCAAAAAATTACAAGCCATACTAAGGAATAGGAATATATGGCCCAGTTAAGGTAACAAATGAAAACTTTTGAAGAGAGACAGAATTTAGAATAACCAAAGGTGTTCAAACAAATCTCCTAAATCAATTCAAGGAGATGAAGAAAAGTATGGCTAAAGAGAAAAATGATATTACAAAGATACTGTGTGGGCGTAAAGAAGAATTTGAAAGTACAAAAAGAAATTATGGGGACAAAAGGCACGATAGACGAGATTAAAAAAAGAAAATACGCAAAAGGCATATGAAAGCAGATTTGAACAGACAGGAGAAATAATCAGGGGCCTGGAAGACAGGACAATCAAAATCATAAGAACAGATAAAAGCAAGAATGCAAAAAATTGAGCAGTGTCTCAGGAATTTGAATGACAGCACAAAGTGCACAAACATATGCATTGAGTGTCCTAGAAGAAGAGAAGGAAAAAGGGGCAGAAAGAATATTTCAGGAAATAATGGCCAACTTCCCAATTCTTATGAAAGACATAATACAGGTCCAAGAAGCGTAATGTACTCCAAACAGAATAAATCCTAACAGACCTACTCTTGAGACACATATTAATCAGAATGTCAAAAGCCAAATATAAAGAGAAAATTCTGAAAGCAGCAAGAGAAAAAGCAACTCATCACATACAACGGTACCACAGTAAGACTAAGTGCCAATTTCTCATCAGAAAGCACAGAGGTGAGGGGCCGACTGGATAGCCCAATGGATAGGGCATCGGCATACCACATGGGAGGCCCTGGGTTCGGTTCCCGGGGACCTCTCCTAGCGGGCAGACCGCCTTGAGAATTGCAAGCCGCCATGGGTGGGCCGGAGCCGCGGTGGGCAGGGCAAAAAGCTGCCACGGACAGGCAAAAGCCGCCACGGGCAGGGCAGGTCAGCCGCGAATGGAGCGCAGCCAGCCACCCGCGAACTGAAAAAGCCGGCCGTGATGGAAGCAGAAGCCGCCCACAAGCGGGGAAAGCCGCGCCTGCGCAGTGACCAAGTCTCGGCGCGTCGCCGCAGCGGGGGAGGTGG